>OY757911.1:77538359-77665859 GCA_963585895.1 Sepioteuthis lessoniana
ATTTCAATTGATTGCTGTTTTCGATTTATATGATTTGTCTCCCTGAACTGCAAATAGGCGATTATTTTCTTTTAAATTAGGTGCATTTAACTCCTAATATAAAATGGCAGCAAAATGTCTCTTCAGAATCTCAGTGGACATCTCGTTATTTTTCCGGAGATAGACTGTCCAACATGTATTATTTTATGAAAGTATATTTTAGTTATCTCTGTACTAACAGGGTTATTCGGTGTTTCCCTCGATTTTGCTTGTCTTTTTTTTGTTTTTTTCGATTTTTCAATTTTTTTTTATGAAGTGTGTTCAAGTAACATTTCGAAATTGCATTTCGAACAAAAGAAAGTTATCAAAAATCTTATTAAAATTCTCACATATGAATAAGAAATGTTTAACTCATGAAATATGGCGTTGTTAGGCACCAATAATATAAATTGATATATATTTGGAAAAGGATAATTATTGCATTAAAAATATAAAAATAATCTTTAAAAGATTGAAATTTGATAGACATTAAAATAGTCTTTATTTCATCAAGTATAGTATTATTTTTTCTGAGGTAGTGATATATATGATAATCTATCTATCTATCTATCTATCATTATTCTTTCTTAAAAATTAATCCCCATGATGTAGGAAGAAGAGTTATATATGTCAATTTTGTAGGTTTTCTTTTATTTTTACTCCCAAAATGTCAAGGACCTCATTAAACTATGGGGCAGGACATAATCTTACATGGGGATATGGTGATTATGTAGTCGGCAAATATATTCGCTTTCTGTACATATTAAATTATTCTGATAAACTTTAAAGCAGAATTCTTAACATTCCAGGAAGTAAGAAGAGGGGGCAGCTAATAAATTTGAAACTTTCCTTGAAACGTAAAGGGGTTCATATGTCAGGATAATAAAGATTGATTCATCCAGGTTGGCATCTAAAGATAACAAATAAGAAAACAAAAACCAAGGAAGCAAACTGGGATAAGAATCATAAGATTTATATAAAGAAACAAAAGCGATGCTACTACTGAAACAATTGTATTTTTAATTGAAAATAAACCAAAAGAAAACAAAAAAAAAGTAACGAAAAAGAAAAAAATACAATTGAAACATGATGGAGCCGAAAGACATCACCGAGCAAAATAAATAAGTTTATTTGTTGGATTTGGACTTCTGCAAAAACGCAGTTTCTGCTGAGGGAGCAAACTTTCAGAAGAGTAAAAGAAGACGATTATTCGAAAATCATGTGATTTTGCATTGGCGGATGTTTAGCCAAATTTTATCCACAAATTACTACTCAACTTCCATTTTTGTTACCATTTAACTATATGATTTTTTAAAAGATATCAATATTTAAACATGAGTGAATAATGAAAAAAAAAACGTGGACTATTTTGCATCCCACCACCGAAGATTATGGATTTGTTTATTGATCTTATCGGCATCCTAACACGACCGAAATTATCTTCTGTCCAAAGTTAAAGAATTGCCAACATTTTCTGTTAAAAAGTACATGTTTTGTACTGTTGTTTCTCAATTGATTTTTTAAAGACCGTTATGTGGTATCAAGTATTTTATCTTATTGTAATCATTTTCAAACATCAGTATATCTAACTCATAGATTGGAACTTAACGGCTACTTTCATTCTGGGCCAGAGTAGATCTCAGCGTAATCGTAGAAATGAAAAAAATTAGCCTTATCATCTCAAGCAGTTTAATATACTACTCAAAACGTCTCTTTCGGTGGGGGTAGTGTCTCTTACCCCACTTCAGGGGAAAGAGTTAGCGAATTCAAAGCCCGTGAAAGGATAATCGGATGTTTATTTTCGTATGTATTCAAAACTGGACATCTTTGACTAGAATATTAGCGTTTCAATTAACACTAATACCCCCAGGAAAGACTTGAATCAATCTGTTTTAATTCCTCTTAAAGATTGACCTATAGCAGAGGCGTTGATAAAATAAAGCATGCTTAGAATAACATTGTCGTTCGGAATAGAAACAGTGGCCCGAGTTCAAATCCTGGATGACACTGCATTTCGATTCGTGCTAATGCCTCTGGGAAACAAAGCTGTCTCTTCAATCCAGCTATGGTTAACTAGTAGTATATACTGAGTTTCGTTAGCGTTCTTTCTTGAAGAAGGAAAAGAAATTTAAAATCGCTAAATTCCCCAACAAAATTGCCCCTGTGTCGCATTGTGCCTGTTGGGTAAGGGTTTCTAAATACCCACATCAGGTATCATCAAATGTAGCGAGTGATAATTTCAAAAAGCAGTTCTTGATGTATCATAATTCTCTACTGAAATTGATGCTTGTGTCTTCGTTTTCTTTGAGATAATTTTTTTCTTTTTACAATAAACGTTGACGTTGATCATTGAAAAGAGGAAACAAATAAGGTAAACATTTGTGTAACGAAAATATATTTAATTACAGTTAACAAAGAAAGGTAATATACCAAAATAATATTGATTGGTTTTACGGCGTGTCAACCCTTGTTGATTTTTTTTTATGCTGGTGCAAGAAATTGAAATTTGACCTCATGAACAAGTGGTATATGCGCAATCCAGCACCTGTCCTAGAAAATAACACACATAAACTCCTATGGGACTTTGAACATGCACACAGATCACCTAATCTCGGCCAGGAGACCAGACCTAATAATAATCAACAAAAATAAAAGAGAACTTGCAAAATTGTCGACTTTGCTGCTCCAGCTGACCACAGAAGGAGGAAGAGGACTTACCAGCATCAAAGACAGCGTAGACGCATCAATACAACGGCTCAAAGACTACATAGAAAAACCCGAACGAGGACTGAGTACAGCCATCAGAAACAATACGGATAACACGAGAGACGACAGAAAGGAAAGAAAATGGGAAAAAAACAAGAACTCTATGGCCGCTTTAAACGACTAATAAACAACATTTCATTCCAGAAAAACTGGACCTAGCTAAGAAAAGGAAACCTTAAAAGAGAAATGGAATCTCTCCTAATAGCAGCACAGGACAACGCCATAAGAACCAATTACATCAAAGCGAAAAGAGATAAGAGACAACAAAATAGTATATATAGGCTATGCGGTGACAAAGACGAAACGATCAATTACATTATAAGCGAATGCACCAAATTAGCACAGAAGGAGAATAAGGCGAGACACGACTGGTTTGGCAAGGTGATACACTGGGAAATGTGCAAAAAATTTAAATTTGACCATAATCACAAATGGTATATGCTAACCCAGCACCTGTCCTAGAAAATGACAGACATAAATTCCTATGGAACTTTAACATACAAACGGATCACCTAATCCCGACCAGAAACCAGACCTTATAATAATCAACAAAAAGAAGAGAATTTGCAAAATTGGTGACTTTGCTGTCCCGGCGGAACTCTGAATAAATCTGAAGGAAAGTGAACAGAAGGATAAGTACCTAGACCTTGCTAGGGAATCGAAAAAGCTGTGGAACATGAAAGTGACAATTGTACCAACTATGATTGGTGCTTTTGGCACAATTACTAAAGGATTATTAAAAGGCCTTATCACTTACGATCTCGTCCTTGCTTCTCCAGCAGTGTCCAACATGTCTGGTTCGTCTAGCTTGTATAGTTTCGTGACAGGTGGTAGTTGACCGTACAGTTGGCGCCTTGTGGGGTGTTGTTACCATGATTTGTTTAATATTGCTCGCAACATTCTTGTATAAACTTAAAGTAACTATTCTTTATGCAAATAATTTGCACAAAATATTTAAAAAAATTAATCCATATCTATTTGACGGATAGACAGGACTTTAATATGAGCAGAGACTCTTGGTCAGACGAGGCCTGGGGGTAATATCAATGAAGGGGTCACTCGACTTTCTCCTGTGCTCAAAAAATGGAGACAAACTGGTATATATTCGTATCATACCCATGAAAGCTGAAAGAATAATACACATTAAGATGTACAATTCATCTGTATAAAGATGCAATTTTAAGACGAAAAGTTCCATACCAGAGAGAATAAAAACAATTTAATCGTTGAATATGAAAAGGTATGCATCTTTAACTTTTCTACAGCTAACAAAAGTGTCAGCGAAAAAATTTTTCTTTTTCTTGATTCTTACATAGATAAAGGCGAACATAGTAGAATGCAAGAATATATTAACAAAATATTTGTATTTGATTTTGAATTAAATATGTATCAAAGAGAAAGTCGTATCCAACCATAATGAAAATTCAGCAACTGTACCATTTGCATTGTTGCAGGCCGTTCGAGCAATAAAGATCCTGCCAGATTTGTAAAAGATCAGAATTTTATAAAGCAGTTTGCAAAAGGTTAATCAAATTTTTATCTTACCATAAGTAAAGCCTTTTCAAGAAGGATAAATTTCTGGGTTGAAAGGCTTATAAGTTTTGAAAAGACTAAGAACTTTTGAAATACTGCCAAAATATATTTACTGAGTGCAAATTATTTTCTCTCATTGGACTATGGCATATCGAATTTTTTTCCCCATGTAAACATTCGAAGACTACGAATGACCTCAATATATAAATATTTTTTCGGGTGTTTCAAATCTTCTGTCTCATCCAGATTTGAGATTTATATCAACTCACACACCTTTCACCTTTGTATGGCCTTACCTTAACTGAAATTAAGATATGAATCTGAATTCTTTTTTCTAATTTTATAAAAAGTGGTAGTGATTTACCACAAAGAAATGTTCAGCAATGGGGTTTCTTCTTGAGTGAGGGTTAGAACATTTGAAACAATGACGATAATATATATATATATATATATATATATATATATATATATATATATGTGTGTGTGTGTTATCAAATACTTCTAGTCAATGCTTTTAAGCACTTTCTAAGTTCCACACATAATAGACCAAAGAAAAAACCTTATTCTTCTAAAAATATACCGTTATCTAATAAGGGTCTGTATAAAATAACGTCACTAAATAAGATAGAATATTTTATCTCGAATATGAGAGGGAAAGTATAAATTTTCTTACAAACATTTTTCTAGATCTCAGGATACGGAAGAGCGCTCTGGGTATAAAACTAACAAACACTCCCGTATTATCAAAGAATAATATAACTTAAGTCTAATTAAACCGAACTTGTTTGGACTGTACGATATTAAAGGGTTAACAATGGTATACAACAACAAATAAGGAATGACCTTAAGGATATTGAAGGTAATAGTAAAATTTGGGTTTGGGCTGATAAGTCGAGTAACTAATACAAAACAAGTCCTTATAGAGATAAGAAGATGTTGAATAAAGAAGTTATCAAGCATTATAAAAAAAGCACCACCTAGTTTAGTGGCTGATTTGAATAAAACGCAGAATAATTATCTTACAAATTGATAGTGGACGATAGGATAGAGAAATTTAATATCAAAAATTGTTTCATTGTTCTTAAGGATCATAAATGTAATTTTCAGAGTAACTTGGCATGTAGACTAATTAATCATTCTAAAACGCAAATGGGGAAAAATTAGTCAGGTTATTATGCGCTATGCTTAGAACAACTCTAAATATAATCCAATCTGGGAATACATATGACTGTATCAAGAGGTTTACGGATTATGATAAAAATAGTAAATGCTCCTTTATTAAATATGATATTAGGACATTTTAACAGCCTATTACGGAAAATGCCGTCGACGAGGCATTGAAGCTGCCTAAGGTGTATATTGTGGTATCAGAGGATAAGAATGAAATCATTCAGGGTTGTCAAAAATCGGTAATAAAATCCATAATAAGGAAATGTTGATTAAAAAGGGTATTAGGAGTAACTTTGATAATCACATGTGTTCATTCTACGGCTTAGTTGGCCGAATTTATAGGGTGCTTATTGTTATACAACCTAAATAGCACTATTGATCCTGCGACCATGGTCTTTTACGGGATGATGGGTTGATTATTTTACATGGCTTTATGCAAAGAAAAGGTGATAAGATAAAAAACAATTATATCAGTTGTTCAATATATTTGGATTCAATTTGGATATTCAAACTATTTTAAAAATTGCGAATTATTGAGACGTTACTCTTAACATGTATTACAGTACCGCATCCTCATTTTTGAAAAATAACCAATACTCGTATGATATTAATGTAGGTTCTAAACTTCCTAGACAGGTTTTCAAGCATATACCTAATGGTATTATGGTTAGATAATCCACTAATTCTTCTAACATCGATACATTCAATCAGAACAAACACAAAAATGAGGTAGTGCAAAAAATGGCTATAAGGCCAATCTTGTTTATACATCTATGGATGAAACAGCAGATTTATGTAACTGAAACAATAGAACAAAGAAAATGTTATGGTTTACGACACCATACAATATGACCGTAGCTAATCAGCTTGGGAAAAAATTCTTTAGATTACTAAAGAAAAACTTTCTTCCCTCGAATAGTTTATACAAAATATTTTATCGCAACACGGTTAAATTAAATTACTGTACTAATATGACAAATTTCATTTTAAAAAGTAAGGTTAAAAAAACGTAGAAATGATCAACATACTGAGCTTACTAAATGCAATTGTACTTATAAAACTAATTGCCTCCACAAGGGAAAGTGTTATTTTGAGTGGATAATGTATAAGGAGGTGGTGCATAATCGTGGATCTAACGATAGTGACGTTAATAGAAATGTTAAAAAGGTATACATAGGTTTCACGTAGGGACCCTTCAAAAAGATATAGCAATTATAGAGGTACATGATGTATATAAATATAGAACTAGCTTATCTAACTATATGTGGGAAATTAAGAACCTCGATACAGATACTATATTAAAATAGGAGATGGTAAAAAATGCCGTAATTATAAAGGGGCTTGATAAATCTTGCAATTTATATATAGAGGCGAAACTTGCTAACGCTTCTTTTAATAATATTAATGAATTACTCAGTGATCGTAAAGACTTAATATTAGTAGACATAAGAAAAGCTGGTCCCTTGGTAGATAAGATACGATTTAATTTTATCTTATTAATTTATTATATTATTCTTTTTCTCTTTATGAATTTATTTATTTTTATGCTAATTGTATTCTTTCTAGAAGTCTTTTAATTAAAAAAACAACCTTCTTTAGTCATTGGTCTAGATAATCTGTTTAAGTGAAACCTAGGTGTTTTTTTTCTGACTCGGTAAGTATTCATATATATATATATATATATATATATATATATATGTGTGTGTGTGTGTGTGTGTGTGTGTGTGTAGGTGCGCGTGTATGTGTATGCATGCATGTGTATGTATGTATGTATGTATTTATGTACGCATGTGTGCAAATTGTGAATTGAAGTCAACTGTAAAAGCATTTTTAATCGGTAAAATATAATGTTCTATACATAGATTATATGTAAGTGATGAGGAACAAAATAATTTCACCTATAAATATTGATAAATAAAATTTAATTTTCTATTGTTATTCTCGACCGGTTTTGGACGTCATCAAAAAGTCTTTAAGAACACACTTTAAACCATTTAAGCAAACAAGCTCTCAACTGTAAAGACATAATTCTAGCTAACGAAAATTGTGCTCTTTTAACAAATTTTCAAGCATTATTACTATGTTTCACCTTCTTTTTCAAATGTTGTTATAAGGCCTAGGTCGATCTGATTTATTTGAAATGGTACCTGAAGCTTATGAATCAGTTCCTACATTTCTTAAATTCAAGAAAAATTGAACAATATCTGGTCGAGAATTAATTTTTATTTACATCGGACTTTTTGTCCTCATCTTGGTAGTTTTTTTTTTTTTCTCGGTTTCAAATCCTACCCAAGCCGGCCAGAGGTTTACTTGGTCAAAAACGTGCAGCGATAGACAACAACTATGGAAGGCAGTAATTACTGGAGATGCGGTTACAAGACTCATCATTCCTATCCGAGGTCACGGTAAATCACCTGAAGAAGGCCAGAGGTGAATTTGGCCGAAACGTAGTGAAAGAAGAAAAAAACAAACAAAAAAAAACCTACCAAGATGAGGACAAAAAGTCCGCTATAAATAAAAATTAATTCTCAGATTAAGAAGCCTCATCTCAAAATGATTCCAATTAAAGACAATTACAATATCTGGTCGAATTGGACAAATTTACAAAACTCCTTTAAAAAATTCCAGAATTGGATAAAAATGCCGTACAAAAACTGATGATTTAAAATGCTAAGCTGATGTAAAACGAGGCCTCAGCGTTCGGAAGATTTTAGAATTGCTAGTTTCTTTTGAGATACCATATGTAGAGCATTATATATGCTTCAACAAAGAGAATAAATCTTGATAATTTTACCATGAACTCTCACACTTCATTCTTAGAAAAATAAAGTTATTTTGCTACATACTAATAAAATAATTGCGTTTCTTAAAGCTAAATTTACTTAAGCATAAAGTTTGAACTAGCAGACATTGAGTTTGCATAAAACTCACTCTCTCGAATTGACCGCAAGGATATCTCGTAGATCAATAGATGTATTTATTAATAATCCAAACTCTAATCATCTGAGTCCAGGATAAAGCTCACAAATCAAATAAAAAGCAATCGTTAGCAAGTTCATATTTATTTTTAAACTCCGAGAATAGCTGTCAAAGGAAATTCGAAAAAATAGTGCCATTTCACCATGAAATCTATTTGTATTACTGAAATAATTTTGATAATATTCTCATTCAAGAAATACTAATACAAGAAATATTAATAATGAATACCACTAAATGTGATATATATATATATATATATATATATATATATATATATATATATATATATATATATCTTTTAGTCTTTTAATCAATAAAATATAGGGGTCTTAGAGATGGGAAGTAGGTGGCCACCAACCTCCCATCCTTAAGACCCTTCAAATCAGACGAACTAGATCTGCGGGACACTACAAGAGAAGTAAGGACGTACTCAAACCGCATTCTCTTGTGGACCTTTTCACACGGACGAGATGGTGTTCGACGACGAGCTAAAACTCATCTACAACAGATCTGTACAGACACAGGATGCTGTCTAAAGGACCTGCCGAATGCGATGGACGGGAGAGACAAATGGCAAGGGAGAGTCAGGGAAATCTCAGCAAGAGGCATGATGATGATGATGATGATGATGATGAAGATTATACATTTATATCTATATTGAGGGCACGATATATTGAAAAATATTAGGGTCTAGTTGTCTGTTGTCAAATCAAGTAGAAACTGCTGTTGATTCTAAAAGGTCTGCATACTTATGGCTGCAAGCAATATTGAACAGGTCTTGGCAGCACTATACAAGAATGTTGCGAGCAATATTGAACAGGTCCTGGCAGCAACACCCCACACGGTGACAACTGTACGGCCACCTACCACCTATCACGAAAACTATACAAGCTAGACGAACCAGACATGCCGGACACTGCTGGAAAAGCAAAGACGAGATCGTAAGTGCTGTGCTCCTGTGGACCCCCGCATATGGCCAATCAAAAGCAGGACGACCAGCTCGAACATTCATACAGCAGCTATGTGATGATACGGGATGTAAACCTGAAGACCTGCCGAAGGCGATGAATGATAGGGAGACGTGGAGAGAGAGGGTCAGGGATCTCCGTGCTAGCCGCACGTCATGATGATGATGATATTCTTTTGTAAAACGAGATTCCTGCAAATCGAATTTTGCCGATCCGAGGTACTGCTTCTCAAAATAGAATGTCTGCTTATAAGTTTCAAGTATTCATTACAATCGATATAAATTCTTCTAAATTTTATGCAAAATTTAAATGGAATAAATAATGCGTTAAACTTAAAGATATCTACAAAAAGGAGCTTATAATTTTTATCGAGTAAGTAATGCGTGTTTTACTTCTAATAAATATATATCATTGATATAATAGAATTTTGCATGGTTTTTGTTTTTTATATTACTGTATTCGAACCCTAAAATCTTTATATGTTTCTATTTATGCACACTTAAATATGAACTGTACTTTTGCTGGTGATGATATACGGAGCATGAAAAAAACTAGCAAAATGCCAAAAACAAATAAATACGATATATCTTCACTATAATCGCACCAGCAGATGTTGAATATATGTGAGCTTGAGCAAACTTTTTCTTTTAAATTATACCTATTCACATGGATACTTCTCAAACTTTAATTGACTTCGTCTCAAATGCATATCAACTTTAAAAAATCCCCTTGTGGTAAAAATCTCCATAGTAAAGAACAGCAAAACTTATAAGCTATTCGTGAATTCACAAAGCGTTTTCTATTTCTTATGTGCTTTGAAGAAAAATATGAGAGACAGAGAAGTACATACGAATAAAAGAAGAAACGAAAATGAGTGAATATAGTATTTTAGCTTATTTTGTTGTGATCAAAGGTCAGGGTTTGGATTACGATAGATAAAGAAAGATGCGTCATTTTTGTTATTACATTAAGGTGGAGCTTAATCGAAAGGAAATAAATCCGTTTGATGCAAAGAAAACTTCAAAAATATATGACACAAAATACGGTACAAAGGTATATACAACGATTCTAAATACTTTGTACTCGATATTGTTGCGACTAAAAATCTTTGTCTAAGTAGCTATATTAAGGTGCAACTTGCTGGAGCATCCGGCCGAGTCGGGTAAAAGGTCAGAACTTGAAATATGGCTGGATATAATGGTCGTACGAGTACAAGATGATTAGCTGATGGAAATCGTTTCCGTCAGAGACTAATTGGGGTAAACCTCTGGATATATGTAATTCTAATTTTATTTACCCTTCTCGAATTATTGTCTCACTCTGTAAGCAGTATTTAAAATATACTGATTGTATCCTCCTGCTCAGAATAAATGCTCCCTAACAAAAAAACTGTACCCTGGGTATGACAATAAACTGCATTTGATGGTGAGATTCCACTTCTGGAGATCGGGAAGTATGGAATACTCTTTCATTGCCATTACTCCCAACTCCTCCCTGACCCAGAATATTAGTGCTTGTTCTATACGTCCAACATATATTTTTGCAAATTATTTGTAATCGATAGGATCGTCTCCGCCCCCGCCCCCCCCAAAAAAAAGAAAAATATAAATTTGAACATGTAATGAACGTAATTCCTAATGTTTATGCATAAAATAACCCTTGATGAGTTGACATGCCATTAAAGCTAACTAATCAAACTTTCATCTATATTTTGTTTATTAGTTTCGGTCCTTGTCGTCTCTGGCTTTCTACAGATATTCTTTAATGTAATCTGTCACCATCAAAACATTTCGAATCGAAGACTTTTTTCGATTATTGGGCTTCCATCTTTGAAATATATCATATCAGTTAATTGCCTTTTTCAGTTATTTTGTTCATTTTATGTCTTCTTTTTTTTCCAGTGGGACTTGTACCCATGGACTGAACTCACGACTTCCAGTTTGATTCAATTCATAAGCGGAACATTCTGGCTTCATAAAATATGACATAATCAAACGGAATTAAATCATTCGAATTAATGTCATGATTTTTCCCTGGCTATATTGAGTAAAATACTGAGGAAAATATGTAATTCATAAGGAAAGAATTAGAATTGATATTTAGTCATCTCTTCATGGGCTTTTATTAGCTTATTTACTGCTAAAAAATAACAAAAAAAGGGGAAAATTTTCTGAGAGTTCTAATGAGTAACTTTTATCTGGAGAATTTTCGTTAAAATCTAAGTGACGGAGACTTAAAATTTTTCTATTTAATATTTGTTTGTTTTTTGTCTGGATAACGGAATGGAATTATTTTACCAGCTCATTTGAAGAGTTATATATGAACCTAATTAATGCATTTTAATCTAATACGAATAGTTATTTTACTGATATAAATATTTCTGCCATTTTTATTGTTAACTTTGAAATTTGTGTGAAAAATAATTTCTTTTTTGTAGCAAGAGAATTCTTACAGCTTACTGTTTATTGTTTGAGAACTCTATTAAGGAACACACCACTTTTCTATAAAGAATAAAAATTACATTGAAACAGTTTTCTGCGTCAAATCCTTAGAAATACTAACTGCTTGACCGTCTATAGAGAACAGATAAAAAACCTTCTTACAGTTAACAATATGTCTTTTAACACACTATTTTGATAAAGAAGTTGTTATAAATAAACTATGCTTTTCAAAATAAATTGGGCTTATAATTTGTGTTTATTAGCTGAACCGTTGAAATAGAACTCAATCCTCTTTAGTGTGTCTGGTTAAACAGTGAGGTTTTGAAAACGCTGACTGTATCTTCTGCAAAGTGGTTAGACACTCCTCCCTAAATGGTATCTTAGGTATTAAACTAAACTGCTTTTAGTGGTGTGGTTTCATTTATGGGGAGTTTAAAAGAGTTCTTCATTGCCATTACACTCCCTACCACTCAATCCCAAAGTGGTTGTACCGGTTAGGATCTTATCTACGGAATAAAAAGATGTATTTGACAAGAATACATTATACCATATAACCGGGCACTAAAAACTACACAAAAATGTATATAAAATGTATAATGTACTCAATTCTGTAACCTCTTGGCATAAAATAACCCCAAATGAGTTTACATGCCATAAACGAATCAATTAATCTATAAGGAGCATTTACCGATCCTGCCAATCATGCCAAGGATGTGATACAAGGTCGTATTTATGCAAAGTAAAGCTGGTTTTAATTCAGTATTTTTCGTTTCTAGACTCGTTGCCTTTCCAGGGCTAAATATCCAACTCTATTTATCGATAACAGTGGAGAAAATCCTGGTCAAAGCTGTTTGCTTTTCCATCTGTACTTTGGTAAAGGCATGAATCTATCTGTTCTTCCCTCACCAACAATAGGTTAATTCTTATGCAGTCTTAGCCTGGATACAGCAGTCTAAGAGAAGGAAAACTCTGATTTGAAACAAGCTACATTCACTTTTAAATTGACCTTGCGCCGCAAACTGCAAGTGGTGAAGCAGTTGACGGAATATTACGGCTAAGTAAACATATTTTTTAAGAACATTCTAGTTCCTTTAATATTCCATGATCACCGATTTGACTGCTTCACTTAAATTTGTCCTTTAATTATTTCTAATGATCATCATCATCATTCTTCTTCTTCTTCTTCTTCTTCTTCTTCTTCTTCTTCTTCTTCTTCTTCTTCTTCTTCTTCTTCTTTCGCCAGGAAATTTTCTCATTCAGATTTTTTTCTTTGTTATCATTTTGCCTCCCAGGAGTGTTTTTCAAATTTGCATTCCACTCTGTTCTTCTGTAGTGGTTCAAGACAACTCTGTTAGTCGTTAATTAAACTTTGTATGACCTCGAAATTTTCCCGGTTATCATCAGCTGCGCCATTACGTTTTTGCTTTATTTTACCAATCTTGTAATCAATTTTAAACACATTTTAATAATTAGTATTAGATAGGGATTCTTCAAGCCATAAAATTGTTGGAAAATTATATGTATAAAATGTTGGCATTAGACAGCCCACAAGAGGTTGATATGTCGTTGAACAAATAAACCAAACGAAGCAAAAGCCTTTACAGGGAGTAGCTTTCTTTAGCCTATAAACTCCTTTACAGCTCGTCTTTATCAGAAACAATAATTTCCAAAATAGTAAATTGTTCTGGAAAAAATAATACATGATTTTCTTTGGCGGCATATTTTCCAGAAGGATTTAATTATCATAACAATACATCCTCATTTTTTAAAATTGCTTTCCATTTTCTTTTTAACTTCTCAGATGTTTGAATAGCTTGCTCTGAGATCGTATGCTCGTCACATAAGTCGATTGCGGTATTTGTTCCGCAACTACCACATCTCTTTCCGGCTAGTGAGTTCATCAACTCTCTCTCTCTCTCTCTCTCTCTCTCTCTCTCTCTCTCTCTGTGCCCACGTTGTGTTTGAAAGATCTAGGAATAGGGATGACACAATCTATCCGGAACTTCCGACGATTAGTGTGGTTTGATTGAAGAAGTTATCTGGGCGTTGGCAACTCAAAGACAAGAAAAACTCCCCGTTAACCATTAACAACTATTTATTGAAATACAATAGTGTAGCAACAACAACAACAATATATATATATATATATATATATATATATATATATATATATATATATATATATATATATATATATATATATATATATTGTGTCGTTTTTTTAGAATTTGAGTGATAGACAAATGAAGAATCTGACTGGTGCAGTCTTTCTATATAACCCAATTTTTTCGGAGAGTACGACTATTGCTGGAGAGGCTTGAGTTCTTCGGGAGATTTCTTTTTTTATTCTCTTGTCTTCAGTGCAGACATCGGATATATTCTCTCTTCTAACCCTAAAAACAGTTTTATATCTTTATTTAGAATTCCCCTTGGAACAAAAATTCACAATTGGCTAACCAATCACAGATCATTAGATCTTCAATTACCTTTTGACTGGTCAACCAATCAAATACGCTGATTTATATCTGTAGGAATAGTATCCTTTCCACGTATCAGATTTTGATTGGTCAACTAATCAAAACTCAATATGGAGGCTTGGTTAAATAAGGGTATCAGTTCCCGCCTTGTGAAGAAGTATCTCTTTTCACAGTAACCAAAACAAAGCTCTCCAATATCTGGTTAATAAAGCCAACCATTCGACTTTTTAAATCCAACCCGCGGGAGAGAGTTAATTAAGGATGTCATAATTTAAAATGGATCAATGCACAGACAAAACCTCTAACCTGCTAACATGTTTTTATAAGATGAAAATTCAGTTTGTACTACTCCTTCACTGATCTTTTATATTGACTTTTGAATTCTTTTTAAAGTCAATCAGACTGTTTTGAATTTTTACCAAAGAAAATCACATTTTCCTTAAAAAAACATGTATGCTCTCATAAATTTTTAGCACCTGTGAATACTTCATATTGTTATTCCTCCCACCTCCGTTATCTTTGATGCAAAGAATCATCCTTTATCTACTTTTTGGGTGTATAGTAACAAATCTTGGGTCAATTTATTTAGTAAAAACATTTTTGGTATAAATAAACTGCATGTTTCGTGTTTTATTCCATCTTAGCAACCATTAAGGTAAAACAATGACATATTCTAAGAACTTGAAAGAGATATTTCTCAGGAAAGAACGCTACTAGTTCCTTCTTGAGATCTTCCGGAGGATTTGACATATTTCATCAAGTGAATTCTGGAAACTGTAGAACGAACGGTAATCCAAAGGTTAGGGTAATGACAGTACTTCAAGACAGAGGAGAATTGTCTTCAAGTCGCAATGGGATTTTGTCTTCTGATTTTGTATGTCATTCACACTGTTCGTCTCTGTCATAGAAATAATAAGTCGAATGAGTTAGTGTTCATTGTAACTAAAGTTAGAGGAAGAAAGTAAATACACTGATGGAAAATGAAGAGGCACCTGTGAGATAAAGGTTATCAATACAGGAAACGGAGGAGCCGAGTTCAAATCTTGGATGAGGCTCTTTAGGTCTCATTTTATACTAATGCCACTAGAAAAGTCATAAATCCATCCCTTCAGTTATGGTTAAGTAGTAGAACAGCCGTGGCTCTTTAGTCTCGATAGGGCAATCGACCTCGAAAGAAAACTGTGCTCCTTAAAAACTGAACTTGCATCGCATTCATCCCGTGTCAGAGGCGTTGGGTTATCGTCTACACGGAGGGAAAATATAATGACATAAGGAGAGTCCCTTTGGCGTATTCATAAAAGTGCTAGAAAAGGCCCTTGAAATAAGTGAGTTTGAACTCCAATCATTTTATAATGTTTACTTTCGGACTGATACCCCTTGAAAAATATATTGAACTCCCTTATCCCCCAGCAATGGGTTAAATAGTATCCCTACCTTTCTTCTACAGAAAAGCATTGGAAATTGAATAACCCACGAAGGTTTATATACCATTAAACAAAGAAAACAAACCAAACTTATGATTCTGTCGGCCTGCTGGTCATTGCCGATTTTGTTGTTTTTTGACTCATCATAAAAAAGACATAGTGCTCACAAAAGAGCATGTGTTTCAAAATGACAAATTTAGGATAAGGACATAACAGTACACATTACAAAGGGACAACAAAAAAGAAAGCCAGACTGGGTCGAAATTTTGGACTACGCTATTTGCGTTTCATTTTCTAATTCTCTTTGAAAAGATATGTATCCATCTCTTCTCCTACAAAGGATATGCAATAAGAAGAGTAATCAGACGCTTTTCCATTGGATAGGAACCTTGTATAGGTGAAAAAACTATGAATTGACACCAACTATACTTGCGTTTATTGTAATCTAGGTGGTGTAAGGAGTATCTGTTGGGACACAAAACTTTGCAATCATCTAAGATTTCCATTGAAGCCGACGATAATCTCCATCAATATATTTCTGCAGCATTTAGTCGTGCTGATATAATAATAGCAAATAGACTCGACCAAACAACTTCGAATCCTAGAAAAAACTGGTTACGTATCACTTCCGGCTAAAGTCTTTGAGGAAGACATGGATCCATTTCATTTCTTTCAGCTATGAGTAATTATGAGAGCAGACTCTTTATTCTTCGTAAAGCAGTCAGTCAAGGTGAAAGAAAACCAGGAGTTCATATCAGTTGTACTACACCAAAAATTGACCTTGCATCGGTTCCTGTCCGTAGAGAGGGGTTGGCTAAATGATGGGATATTTATTGAACCTTCAGTAGTTAGATACATGATGGGAATTGACATTTGCATAAAATTCTCAGTCTTCAACCATCGATATGCTGTCTGCATATAATTAAATACAAAAGTACTGGCCAATGTTAACCCCCAAGGATGATATACATTGTTTTGTGAGGTCTAATTACTACTGCTACACCCCTATTTTTGAAATTGTGCACATAACTGATATGAGTATATAACCAGTTGCTTTAATCTTGATGTCTTTCCATTTTGTTTAATCATGGTCAAAATGAAACACAGAATTCGGGTGTTGCAGTTTTATTTTCATTCAGAGTATCAATCAAGATTACTAAGAAGAATTTGTCGACACCTTCGAGTGGGACGTTTATTTTACATCTTCTCTTCTTTTCACATTCGTTCAACGTAAAACGTAAAGGTATGTGTCAGTGTATTGATGTAAGATACGAGGTGTATACGATAAGGTTTCAGACGTTTTTCGTATGGACATTTAAATTTGTCATAGACTCTTGAAAATTCAGTATGTTATTGCTATACATCTTATGAGATGATTGACCAATTTTTATGATTTCGCGTTCAAACGAACAGCTGCAGCAGGAGTTGGCATACACCAAACTAAAGCCTGATTGTCACATCTGGTGAATTTCAAAAATGCAATCTGATACTTTAGAAGAACGATATGCAATAAAATTGTGTTTTAAACTTGGAAAAATGCCACAGAAACGTATGGAATGCTTCAGACTGCTTTTCAACCATCTTGCATGAATCGAGTATCAGTTTTTGAGTGGCATAAGAGATTCAAGGAAGGCAGGAAGTCTGTGACGGATGATGAGAGGTGTGGGAGGAATAAGGAAGTCAATACACCAGAGTTGATTGGCCAAAGGGTTAGGATTAGGGTTAGAGTTACTATGTTGAAGTTTTAAGGGAGTTCAGGGAGAGATTCCGTCGGAAGAGGCCAACACTCTTCAAATCGGGTCAGTGGCATTTCCACCTAGACAATACTCCAGTCCACCACTCCATCCCTGTTAGAGACTATTTGACCAAGATGGGCATCCAGACAGTTCCTCACCATCCCTACAGTCCAGACCTTGACTTTTGGTTATTCCGTAAGTTCAGAGGCTGTCATTATGAGACAATTGATATGATGAAAGAGGCTGTGACGAAGGTCATTGACACACTCACACCAGAGGACTTCCATGGGGCCTTCCAGAAGTTGTTGAAACGGAACAATAAGTGCATAGCAGCCGGAGGAGATTACTTCGAAGGGGACTAGAGTTTCATGTGTGTACTATCAAAAAAAAGTGCCATAACAAAAATGTCTGGAAACTTATCGTATGCACCTCGTATGTATCGTCTTACGATAAGCATTTGTGAAGTGTTCGTTGTGTAATGAATACCGTAGTAGGAAATAGACACGGCGGAACCAGTTCAATTCCTGGACGAGACTGCTTGCATTTCAAGAAACGCTCCTACCGTTCGGAGAGGTTTGAATCCATTTATTCTCCCTCCAGCTTTGGGCAAAAAGTAGGGAAAACTCGCTCTTCAATTTTGTTAGTGCAACCGGTATAGGAGAAGGAATATTCTTAATTCAAACCTCTAAAACTCGGCTTTAAAAATGACCTTGTGTCACTATCTACTTCTCCGGAGGGGTTGGGGGAATATATGTAATAAGCATTTTAACATCATGAAGTCACTGTCGCGTCAGACAAAATTAACTCCTTTATCATAGGAATAAGAATGTTTGCATTATTTGAAGGTGTTGAAAAGAAAAAACATATTCGTTCGGAAATTCAGAGTTGAAATATTTACTTTGTCGTCATTTATTTTTGTTTAATTATTAAGTTTGACATTAAGATAACAGTTATGTATAGGGCGAGGAATGAGATTTTCTAAAACAAAATCTAAATATTTTCTTTTCTTTTAAATGTTTAGATGAAGCATTTTCAAACATTATTTATATTGAGTTTATGGATATTTTAGCAACTTATTTGCATCGTCATTTCTAGGAAAGCAAGGAAATTAGTTCTATCAGTGGGGCTTAGAATATATTGACTCTGTTCCCCACAAAAGGGTGTTAGGAGTATGGCACTAAACTGTATCGTTGAGTTCCAGTTCTTCATTGACATTACCCTTAGGTTTACTCTGTCTCGGAGTTACCCGTTATAGACAAATAGATCTGTTTGATTTTTTTTTTGTATTAGATAGACATACTTGGTATCATATGACCGTGTGCAAAAGGACTTTTAAGAATCTACACAAAGTGAAATAATACACAATGAATTCATTTCTTTAATCTCTTGGCATAAAGTATCCTCAGACGAGTTGAAATACCCTCAAAAGCGATCAATCAATCAATGAGGCATGAATGTTTTAATCTATGGCAATAATAGAAGGTACAAATAAAATTGGCGTTTGCTTTTTGTCTGTTTTCCGCTTTCAAATTTCAACTTTTTTTTTGCAAGTTTTACTTTTCTTTTTTTTTTCTTTTTTTTTAATCATGATGATAGTACTGTTTTTCTCTTTCTGTCTTTGTTCATTTATTTCAGTCATAATTTTTTTTCTGCTGACTTTATCCTCCTCTGATAAGAAGAATAAATCTCTAAAATGTTAACAATTGTTGACATTCATTCTTACGCTATTATTTTTTTTTCAATTCTTTCTTTTTTGATTCTTTCTTTTGTTGTCGATTTTCTTTATATTTATCTATTCTTGGTTTCTACTATTGGACCCCGAAAGCCTACTTCGCTGTTTTATTTGCTGTTTATTATATTATTTGCTTTGATGATATTCTATGTTCATACTTTTTGCTTCTGCAAGTTATGACCTTCTTTCTTTCTTTCTTTCTTTCTTTCTTTCTTTCTTTCTTTCTTCACTCTTTTTGTATTTTCTCCGTTTCTCTTTATACCTCTTTCTCCCAGTTTCTTTGCCTCTCTCCTCCCCCCTCTCTCTCTCTCTCTCTCTTACTTACTCTTTTTCTTTCTTTTCTTGTTATCCCTCTTTCGTACTACCTTTTATGACATCTGTATTTTGATTATTTCTTCCTTTTCGCTTTGTTTGTTTATTTGTTTCTTTGTTTCTATCTTATTTATTTATCCATCATTCTATGTCATTTTCCCTTCTGTCTGAATAAAAAAAAAAATACTTTATGGTTTTAGACATCTTTTTCTTTATATCTTTCTTCAATCTGTTTTACATTCATTTTTTCTTTCTTTCTTTCTTTCTTTCTTTCTTTCTTTCTTTCTTTCTTTCTTTCTTACTAATAAATACTTTTTAAAAAAATGAGATCCTTGACAATTATTCTCTGACCGTATTTCAGTTGATTACGAACATTTAAAAATAATGCTTTCATCCCAATCGAGAAATCGTTCTCTTTCAATTCTGTTATCAATTAAAATCTGTCGGACTTGTTTAGATATCCTTTGATACTACTATAAAGACACATTTACATACATACATACATACATATATGCGTCGCCTATGTTCACGAACAACCATACAGATGGGATTGCTGCCGCATACAGATAAATACATAGATGATATGTCTATACGCCTGCATTGTCATACACACTCTTGAATCAAAACTCATAAGCGTTGTTGCATCTAAATAGGTGCATAGAGAGACAGATGAGCTTTTAGTGTCACAAGACGTTTATCTATTTCCGCAGAAATTATGACATATGAAGAGAAAAAACACAGTTAATGTAACATGACAAAACACTATCATTGCACATATTTAGCATCACAGGATACGAAACTGTGCTGAAAATACGGAGATGTGTATTTATGTACGTTTGATTTGGTTAGTTTAGTTGTGTTGTAAGGCATATCAATCCGCTGTATATATATATATATATATATATATATATATATATATATATATATATATATATATATATATATAATTTGTAAGCGAATCGTTTGTAGATACTATTATTTTTAAAAGAAATAGAACACACAGATTGGTTGTGTTTTATGGGATATCCAACCTTGTGGGTTTTTTTTAATGTCAGATCCTACTTATATGTATATATGTATACATATCCTATATATGATTAGTAAGAGAATAATTTCTAGGTAACATAATTCTTAAATGAGCCCGGAGCACATATATTTGCACACAGTTAAATGGTTTCAATTTTTGTTATCCAACACTAATGATTCTATTTAAAATCAATCATTTGTTTAACTCAGCTAAATGATTACAAGTACTGCTATTTATTGTCTGCACACAGTTAAAGGGTCTAAAGCAGTGCTGTTTGACCGAAATAATTCTATATGATTATTATAATAATTGCTAGAAATAGATTGACCATTTCTATTTGAACTATAGATGGGGAGTTATTGCAGAGTATATCTGGAAGTAATGGCAATGAAAGCGTACTCCACAATTCCCAAAGCTTCCGGACTGGAGCCTCACCATCAGGTGGTTTAGTGTTATATCCAGAACTCAACTGGAAGGAAGGGGTCTTTCCACTCTACAGAAATGCAGTCGGTGTATTTTACAAGCCCAGCCGCCAGGGCTTACATATTTTTACGAGAGTGGACTAAAAAGTACATAGGCTGAAAATATTGTATGATGACGCAGTATCTGCTATAGATTTTCTTGACCAATCTAGTCCAAGCATTGCAACACCAATCAAGTTGACGGCAAGGAGAATATGCTAAAAATAAATATGGCCAGATTTCATGACAGTATTTTGGTCAGCCAATGAACTTTTCAGTCGACCCCTGTATGCATCTCTCCAGCGACGAACAAGAATTCTGCACACTTAAAAGTTGTCCAAGTGGAGGTGAACCAAGTGTTTTAAACAATTGATTACGGCTTTGTTGTCAGTAAGATTTGTTTCGATTCACGTGGATGAGTTGATAGAGATGCTCGAGAATCTATTGATTGACAGCTGTTTTTAAAGTGGCTTGTCACTTCCTTCATTGTTGTAATTGCTGAAACACTTTACCTGTCGCCTAACTGCATTAGAATCCACTGTTTAATCTCTCTAAACGTGAAACAAGGGTTGATGAACATTAATGAGTGCAATTCTTTTCCGTTTAGGTAAATTCAATGACTCAGCTCAGCGTTCGGCTATTATCTGTGACGAGGACAAAATGTGGTTTATTGGCAGAAAAGTGTAACTTTTGTTGCTATACTACCAAAACAAACCTCAGACAATGTAGGATAACAGAGTAGATTAGGAGCATTCAGAAGCGATTTTTGTGTTCAAAACCTGGAGGAAGCTGTTTGCATTTCACCAAGCCCTAATATGTTTAGAAAAGGGATGAATCCAACTATTCTACCACCAGCTATATATATATATATATATATATAGTCGTACGTTGATCAATTATGTTTACAGTTCTACGTTCATCTTCCAAGGTCAGAGAGAAACAAGTTTGGTTTGGTTTGTTTTCTTTGATTAATGGAATATCAGCCTTTGTAGGTTATTTAATGCCAAAGCCATTCTCATAGAAGAACAGTCATCATCATCATCATGTCACGCCGCCAGCGCGGATATCCCTGACCGTCTCTCGCCATTTCTCCCTATCATTCATCGCCTCCGGCAGGTCTTCAGGGTTACATCCTGTGTCCTCACATAGTTGCTGTATGTAAGTTCGTGCTGGTCGTCCTACTTTTGTACATCCATATGTGGGGGTCCACAGGAGTACATCGCTTATGAGCTCGTCCTTGCTTCTCCAGCAGTGTCCCGCTTGTCTGGTTCGTCTGACTTGTATAGTTTTCGTGATGGGGGGCAAGTGTCCGTATAGTTGGATTCTCGTGGGGTGTTGTCGCCAGGACTTGTTTAATACTGCTCTCAACATTCTTGTGTAATTTCCGTCTAGTTTCCTCTCCAGCCGCTTCGTTAGCGTCCATGTGGTGCATCCATATAGCAGTATCGACACAACCACTGCCTGGAAGAAACTGCGTTTCATTTAATCAGTTAGGTCCGACTTCCATATGATCGAGAGCCTATCGATAGCTGTCCATGCCTTCGTCAGTCGTGTGTCGATGTCTTTTTCGGTTGATGAAACGCTACTTCCTAGGTAGGTGAATTTGTCTACTAGTTTCAGAGAGGCTCCGTCTAGTGTGGCAATGTTGCCCGTTTGGTTGTAACACATATATTCAGTTTTGTTTGCATTGACATGGAGGCCAATGCCAGCTGCGGCTCGTTCCAGACTATGCAGTAGTGTCTCTGCTTGATTAGGCGTATTCGCTAGTAACGCCAAGTCATCAGCGTAGTCGGCGTCCGTGATTGTTTTTGCAGGGTACCTTTTGCTTCTTCTCTTAGTCAGCTCGAAGCCATTTTCTCTGATTTTGTCGATCGAAGTCCTAAGCACATAGTCTAGACAGATGATAAAGAGGTACGGGGCTAGTGTGTCTCCTTGTAGTACTCCTGCAACAATGTCGAAGTATTCTGTGTCTCCATCTGGTGAACGTACTTTCACTTTGGTGTTTCTGTAGAGAATCATTATCGCTGCTACTGTTTATTTTGGTAGGCTGTATGCTAGTAGGATTTGCTCCATCTTCCCTCTGTGTATGGAATCGAAGGCCTTGGTAAAGTCGACAAATAGTAATGTCGCCTGTGCTGGGGGAATAATGGGATCCATACGTTTCCCAGGGTATTTGTTCGAAAGTGAACGTAATAGCGCGACTGGGGTTCGAACTCGCTTACTACGATTCCTCAGTCCATTGATTTAACAATAACACCACGAGGACACCCAAACAAAGAAACAAGGGAAGTTCGAGAGTTGGTTGCAGTCCCTGATTGGTGAAGGTAAATTTGGGAACAAATGCAAAACTATTTGAATAATGGAAGACCGGAATTGGGACTGACAGCTGAAAGGAAAGCTATTTACTTGAACGTGAAGGGATATGTACGAGGAAATAGTGGCATACGTGTTCAGAAACTGGAGTAATGAACATAGAACTGCGATTCGGGATTAGAGTTTTATTGACCCGGGTATAAGCGGGCAAATACATTGCTTCAATTTTACTGTCAAACAACCTAGTAGTGTAGAAAATCTCTCACGATCTCCCCCATTCTCTCTGTTTCTCTCTCTATCTATCCATCTATCTCTTTCTCTCTGTAGATTATTTAAGGCCTAAGCCATCCTTGTAGAAGAACTGTAGTGTTTCTATTTAAACCTTTGCTGTGAGTATAATTGGGTTCAAGCATTTTCACTGGATTTTATTCTTAAAGGGAACACAATAACGTGACATGAGTTTGAAATCACTTTCTACGATATCGCAGTCAAACATGTGAGTGTCAAAGAATCCTTCCTTTACTCCACGAGCACCTTTAATCAATCAGGGGTGGATACTACTGGGAATCCAGAAAAGAAAACCAAACATTGTAATCTTGTAACGTTTACTGTTTAAACACGAAAACATTATGCAGATCAGTTTTTTAGATTCGTTATATTATTTACGGCTCGACTGTGTCACGTTGAAAGCGACAATTGCGCAGTTCTGTTTCTAAAGACGAAGAGACTGCCTAGCAAAAAGAAACAGATCTAATATTTATTTCTTTTATAACTAAGCGGCAAATATTTTTATGTTTTCTCTGCTTTTATATTAGACCAAGATTCGAGCCTAAAAAAACTCGAGAAAGAACTATGGAAAAAAAAACAACTTCACAGGGAATAAGTGCTTTCGAAGAGATTTTATCGATCATTGTCATTAACCAAAAACTCTGATCACTGGTGTCAGGAAAAAAAATCCCATGTGATAAAAACATAATAAAGAGGAAGTAACCAAATCTATAACAGTTGATGTGTGTCTATAAATATTTACAATTCTACGCACATATATATTTCCGTTTGCTTATATAACAAAAAAAATAGCAACCAGAAACCTGTCTATGTGCACACACACACACACACACACACATATATATATATATATATATGTATATGTGTGTGTGTGTGTGTGTTATATAACTTGAATAGAAAAAAGGTTATCATTTTTTTAGATCAAAATTATTTAAGATATTGATACAAACGCAATATAATTTTCAAGAAAAAGTAACTTAAAGTTCATCATAGAATCTAATATATACTTAATGCATGCACTCTTACTCATAAATTATATTTAAACTCGTGATAAACACGCAATAACATATCTTTTACAGGATTTGAAACAATTTTGATATGTTGTTTCATATTGTGTAAATCAACAAGAATAGAAGAGACGAATGTCTTATACATGACATATCAATAAAAAAATCCAGATATATTACATGACATTGTTATGAAAATGCCAATAGCCAAAAGGAAGATGAATTGACAAAGTTCAACATATAATCCAATGGGCTGGGTGTAATAGTATATACCTATATCTAGCATAGTCGCAACTTGGGTGTTGTAATGCTTTGCAAGCTTGACTGGCAAAACTTTACGAGTGATTTCGTGTCTTATTTGGTGCCCCATTTATACGGACTCGTTCCACATCTAAGCAAAAGTGCTTAGTAAATTAATACTTGATTTAACATCCCAGACCGGGACATATTGAAGTCACCGGTGATACCCAAGTGGTGAAAGGGCTGGTCAGAAGATGTTAGCCAACCGAAGTTGAAATGAAGGATTGGGTGATCTGCAAACCCCTATATAAGATGATGCTAACGGAGAATGAAGAGCATCAAACTAGAATGGTTCCTTGAAGAACGGACAAGTTAATCCACCGTTTTACATTCATTTCTCCTTGATTACAATCGTTCATAATTGAACATAGAAAATAAAGCTAAAACAAGTCGTGTTTTTCTGTTTCTACCTCCTAGTCCAACGATCCACTATCACTTCTTTGAGTAATATCTACGGGTCAAATATAATTGTTTCACATTGAAACTGAATGCAAACAAATGATTTATTCAGAATTGAATTGTTTGATGTATTTAATATTTATGTAAAAACGTAATTTGGCACTGAAAAGTCAACAATGGTTGATATGCCGTAAAACTAAACCAAACCAAACCAATCTGGGTTTTCAAAGATATCCTGGCTCATATTTTAAACATTACTATATGTATAATTTTAAATAAAAGTAAGTTTTTAGCATCCAACTACATTCTTTTTAAAATCTCTGTTTCACAGATGTTGCAAGAAAAATGACGTTTCTTCAAAAACCAAATCAACAGTTCCTTTTAATTTGTTGCACTTATCAAAACCAATGTCTTTATTCAGAGTTAAGATAATTTCTTAAACACCTCTAGAATCTTTGATGCTAACAGCTTAATGTCTGGAGAGATATCACACAAATGCCCCCCACACACACACACAAGCACACACAAAACTTAAATGTATATGAATATTTTCTCTTTATCTGATGCATTTTTCAAAACCAATATCTTTACTTTTAGTTAAGATTATGTCACAATAGCCTCTAGAATCTTTGATGCTAACAGCTCAATGTCTGGAGGGAGATCAGACAAATAGCCTTCCCCACGTACACAAGCACATGCAAACTTAAATGTATATGAATATTTTCTCTTTATCTGATGCATGTTTCAAAACCAATATCTTTACTTCTAGTTAAGATTATGTCACAATAGCCTCTAGAATCTTTGATGCTAACAGCTCAATGTCTGGAGGGAGATCAGACAAATAGCCTCCCCCACGCACACAAGCACATACAAACTTAAATGTATATGAATATTTTCTCTTTATCTGATGCATTTTTCAAAACCAATATCTTTACTTCTAGTTAAGATTATGTCACAATAGCCTCTAGAATCTTTGATTCTAACAGCTCAATGTCTGGGGAGACATCACAGAAATCCCCTTACACACAAGCATGCACAGAACTTAAGTGAGCATGATTATTTTGACAATGATGTCCTGATATTAGATTTATCTTATATTATATAATGATTAACAGACAAAATTGTTTAAAGTAACAATTTATATTAGTTAAAAGTAAAATGAAGATTTTGAAAAAAGGGGAGGAAAAGGCATTTGCGTACTTAAAAATTACATTTATTATTTTAATTAGAATTCTCTTCTTCCAAATCATGATATTAGAAGGATGATTTGCCATAAAACCCAACCAACCAAGCAACCAAACCATGTTATTAGAAGTGTTTTGTATTTTCATGGTCCTAAGAATTTAGCCACTGCAGTTATTTATTTATTAATTTTTTTTTTTTTTTTTTTTTTGTGTAAAATTATTATGAAAATAGTCGGCAATTTTTTCCCTAAATCAGCTTTTTAATGCATGAAAATAAAAAGAAGATATAAAAGTATGACATAAACAAAAGTCCAAAACAGAAAATAGAAGTCTTACTTGTAAAGACTTGTGTGACTTAAACAAAAAAGCGAATTTATTGATGGTGGAATACAAAAATCCTCACCGGAACTGTTCCTTTCGGCCAATAATTGAATCAGTCGAGCATAAAAAAAACAGTTTTGCTTTTTTTGTGTGAAGAACAAACTCAAGAAGGAGACGAATTACATGTTTTCGACTTCATTTTTTTTTTGTTAGACCTTGACCCCTCAATAGTATTGTACTTCAAACGATATTCTGACAAAAACGTTTGTGAGTTAAAATAATCATTCATGATGATTAAATTCAGGACGCTATGTCTCACCAAAGTCCAGGACAAGTCATTTGGTCAGAGAGAATTTTTATTGTTTCACAATAGACTTGAGAGAATAGCTTTTATGGTGAAACCGAAAAAGCTCTATCCTGCAGTTACCATTGATACATATATATATATATATATATATATATATATATATATATATATATATATATATATATATATAAGCTTTAAAGAAAAATCAACTCAGAAAGCCTCTGTACTCTGTATCAAAAAGATAATTCTTTAAATGAGTGGTTATATATATATATATATATATATATATATATATATATATATATATAATACTATAAGTGCTTTGGGGTGTTGCATACGTTCTGTAATACGCCGAACTCATTTTCTGTCCATTAGAGTTTAGCCTTTATCTGCCTTCATATCAGCAGTAAAGATACATATGCAATAGCATTAAGAAAAAAATTCGATGCACTACAGGGGGAGACAGAAACACGTACCTCGAATGAGAAATATGAGAACTTCGTCAATGCCCACCAAAAAGCAGCGGCAAAATACATACCAACAAAACATAGGACAACATCTAAAGTCCCATGGGAGACATTAGCGGTTAGAGAAAAACGTGCAGACGTGAAAACTCCTTCCAAATGCAATTGGAAGAACCAAACTAACACAAATGTCCTTAAAATAAAAGCGGCATAAAATGAATTAGCAAGCATATACCTAAAAGAACAGACAGAATACAAACAAAATAAGATTAGAGACTCAGTGGAATATAGACAATCTAGCAGAGCATGGCAAAAGATAAACGAAGTAAGCAGAAGGAATAGCACTGCCAAAGCTAAACTGAAAGCAACAAACCAACAAGAACGAATAAAACAGTAGAAACAGAATTTCCTGAATCTGCTAGGAAACCCACCGAAAGTTACTCATGCACCAATCACGAGAATTATTAGTAAACAATTAGACATCAAATTAGGACTGTTTACTCTAGAAGAACTCGACTCAGAACTTAGAAAAATTAAAAATAGAAAAGCCGCCGGGCTTGATGATATTCCCCGAGGAGTATGGAAGACCAGACAATTCGATGACATACTGCTACGACACTGTAATCCAGTTGATAATCAAAATCCGATAGACAGATGGATGAAGAGATGCATCCTCCCTTTCCCTTAAAAGGGCGACCTCGGATTAGCCAAGAACTACCGAGGTATAACACTTACGTCCATAGCAGCCAAGATATACAGTGTCCTACTACGCAATCGCATAGAACCAAAGATTGACAACATTCTTTGGAAGAACCAAAATGACTTCGGGAGAAATAGATTCACAACCTCATAAATATTGACTATCCGTAGAATTCTTGAAGGCATACGGACAAAAAACCAACAGTCGGCAATATTATTTGCCGACTTTACCAAGGCTTTTGATTCCTTTCACAGAAGGAAGATAGAACAAATTCTACTCGCGAACGGCCTACAAAAAGAAACCTTCGCAGCCATAATGATTCTCTATAGAAACACTAAAGTGAATGTACGTTCTCCAGATGGAGACACAGACTACTTCGACATTGCAGCTGAAGTACTGCAAGAAGACATACTTGCCCCATACCTCTTTATCATCTGTGTAGATGCTTAGAACATCGATCGATAAAATCAAAGAAAACGGCTTCGAGCTGACAAAGAAGAGAAGCAGAAGGTACCTCGCAAAAACAATTACCGACTCCGACTACGCAGATGACATAGCGATTCTGGCAAAGGCATCCACCCAAAACGAAACCCTACTACCTAGTCTGGAACGAGCTGTTGCAGGCATTGGCCTCCATCACAATGCACATAAAACGGAATATACGTGCTTTAATCAAACAGGTGACATTTCAACACTAAACGGTAACTCTCTGAAACTTGTAGACAAGATAACCTACCTAGGAAGCAGTGTCTCATCGACCGAGACAGACATCGACCGAGAGAGACATTGACACGCGACCAACAAAGGCATAGACAGCTACTAATAGTCCATCGGTCATATGGAAGTCAGACCTGACCGTTAAAATGAAACGCAACTTCTTCCAATCAGTTATCGTGTCGATACTGCTATATGGATGCACTATATGGACGCAAACAAAACGGCTGGAGAAAAAGCTTGACGGTAACTACAAAAGAATGTTGCAAGAAATATTGAACAAGTCCAGGAGGCAAAAACCCCACAAATCAGCAGCTGTTCGGCCACCTACCACGCATCACGAAACCTATCAAAGTTAGACGAACCAGACACGCAGGAAACTGCTGGAGAAGTAGGGTCGAACTCATAAGTGATGTACTCCTATGGACCCCTTAACATGGCCGAGCAAAAGCAGGGTGACCACCTCGAACCTACATCCAGGATTCGGGTTGTAGCCCTGAGGACCTGCCGGAAGCGATAAACAATAGGGAGGGGTGACGAAGGTCAGGAATATCCGTGGTGATGGCACGACAAGATGATGATAATGATGATGTAAGTATATGGTGATGGTACAATGGTTATCGTCTTAGAAATAAGCTAAGAGAAACAACTGCAAATTCAAGACAAGGCAGTTTACGTGTTTCTTTGCTGTTATTTCCTTACATTTATCATTTTTTACAGGTATGTGTATGAGAAACTTGATAATCTTCGATAGGGCAACCTGTCTAGGAGAAAGAAACCTTCTGGATCCAAAACAAGAAAGGATATTCAAAGAATATACAGCAAACTGATGCACCATTCATTCAGATGCAGCTGATTTTACTCAAACCTTTACAATTATAAATTCTAAATAATCACTTGTGTAGTTCATTTGTTAAACTTATGTTTTCTTAATGATCTGCTGGAATTATAGGCGAACCTTATATATATATATATATATATAAGTAAGTGTGTGTGTGTGTGTGTGTGGTTACCAACCCCTCCACATTAACAGGATGCAACGTGAGGTTAATTTTTATGTTGAGTTTAATAGGCTTGAATTCATTGTTTTCCATCTCCTACACCGGTTGCCATACAGAGGCTAAAGAGTGCAGTCTGCGCTACTATTTCCCATTGCAGGAGAAAGATTAGTTGGATTCATGCCTCTTACGGGTATTAGCACTATATAAAATGCAAATAGACCCGTCTTGGATTGAACTCGTGTGATCGTGTCCATTTCTTATAACGGTAATCATCACACCACAGGTGCCTCCCCCCATATATATATATATATATATATATATAAGCTGTGACTTTAGATCATCAATTACTCGGACTCATACTTTTAACATAATTTACTTCCATATATTCAAAATATCAGTTGAATTTTCCCGTTTCTCAACATTAAGTAATATAATTCATCGAATCATTAGTGGTTGTGCATATTTGCATTGCTGATCATTGACAAATGACAATTCTACCAATATCAAAAGGACATCTTCACTTCACTTGTTGTATCTTTTAAAATAAATGCCTTTGACCGAGGTTAAGTGTCTGACTCAGTCGCCATTATCTGAAGTTAAACGCTCTAGGTCAGCAAAAAGACCGCTGTCTCTCTCTCTCTCTCTCTCTCATATTTAATCTAAAATATCTAAATCTATCAAAGAATAAATATGTTTATCTATTTCTCCTTCTCTGTCTCTCCTTCATTCTATCTTCTTCTCTCACTCTCTCATATACATACACACAAGTATTGTGCTTTGTTGAATGAATTGTAGGTAGATTTGAAAATTGTATCAGAGCACAAGCTTCCAATGTTGTACGGATTTTGATATTTCCTAATTGTGCAACAATCTTTGTTATATCACTGTATACCTAACTAGATTTATGCATTCAAAGGGAAAACCACTTAAATATTAAGAAGGATAACTTCCCTTAGTAAGCTCATCGTTCAAACTTAATACATGCGAAGTATAACGTATAACATGCCCGTGGTGTAATGGTTATCGTCGTAGGAAATGGACACGGCGACACGAGTTCAAATCCCGGACGAGACTCATTGCATTTCACATAGCACTAATACCCTTGGGAAAGGTATGTATCCAATTATTCTCCCTCCAGCTATGGGTAAATAGTAGGGCAGACTAGATTCTTCAGCCTTGGTGAGGCAACTAGTCTAAGAGAAGGAAAACTCTGAATTTAAAACCTGTTAAACACCGCTTAAAAAAAGTTGACCTTGTGTCATATCCTGCCCGAACGGAGGGGTTGGTAAATATGATAACGAAACAAATTTAAGCATCAGAAAAAGGATATTACAAATATAATGCACACATGTTCGTTGCTTTGCAGTGTGTTATGTATCAGGCATCACGAAAGTTTTCGAAGAAAAGGTTTGGTTTGGTTTCTTTGTTTAATGGCATATCAACCATTGTAGGTTATTTAATGCCAAAGCCATTCTCATAGAAGAACAGTAGTGGTACTATTTAACCCATAGCTGCGAGGATAAGGGGGTTCATACCTTTCCCAAGGGTATTTGCCCGAAAGTGAACGTAATAGCGTGACTGGAGTACGAACTCGCGTACTACGATTCCGCAATCTATCGCTTTAACCATTACACCAGGAGGACACCCCCGGAATAAGTTTAGGAGAAGACGAGATAAAGAAGTTGTCCCTAAAAAACATAAACAAAGGGAAGACTCGTACTTACAACTGACATCTTACGTTTATTTTAAAAGTTATCTCTGGTAGGAAATGTATTAAAATGCGTGGGGTGGTGTTTTTATATTTATCGAAGAAGTTTACATCATTTATAAATCGTCATTCCCCCCACCACCACCACCACGAGAGATTAGGCAACCTTCTGAGGCCAGAAAGTTAGGTCATGACTTGTCGCTGCCCCAGTGTAACTAACTCTTTTCAACTATCACCAAGTTTCATGCCTTACAAATTACCGCCTCCAAAACTACCTTTAGTGCAATTGGCATTTTATTGTCAGTCACATCGCAGAGTATCAGAGTTGCTTGTTGGCAAAGGCAGCAACTAAATGACATGTGGAGCAATGCAGAGCATCTCACGTGTTTTGCACGCTTGGTTAACTGATAGTTTTTCGGAAGTTTGATTCCCATTCTGTGCCTCATAATCCTGGCCTTGTACCACAACTGAGATAAGCTTCGTAAATAGCTAAATGCAGAGAAATTGTTAGAATATTACTTTTTGCTGATAATTAAAATCATTATGATTTTAATTTTCATTGGGTCTTTTTGCGGCAATAGCTTTATAAGTGTCTTAAGTAAAACTTGGCAGTTACTTATAATATAACTTGTCTTTATTGTTATTAACTGAAAATGTCACTTATTTGTCAAATTATTTAATCGGAAGCTAACCGGGCAATTCATGGGCTTGAGTGATTTTTACAGTTTGATTTACTTCGGTTCGGTCATCTATTCAATAGGAATTTTCAACAATCGTTTTATTATCTTGATGACATGAGAAGCACTTATGAGAATCTGTGAAGCAATACTTTGACAGAAATAGACAGAATATTAGATTATGGATGAAAGAAAACGAGACAGTAAGAGAGAGAGAGAGAGAGGTGGGGGGAAGAAAGTTACGAAAATTAAGTAAAAAATAAACATTAGGTGTGGCAAATTTTCAGCTGGGCAAAAGTGATCTAAGAAAATTAAATGACCGATATATTTGTCCACACAGCGTATAATGATATATAATAGGTTTCTTATCGCAAAACACTGATAATATAGGCACACATAAAATACTATTTCGTTGTTTATAATGAATGGGGCATTATCCAAATCAGGTAAGAGAGAAACAATTATACAGCTAAACTGTTCCATTGACCCGCACACACACACATAAACACACACACATGCACACGTGTGCACGCGCGTGTGTGTGTGTGTGTTTGTGTATGTGCTTGAGAGAGAGAGAGAGAGAGAAGGGAGAGAGAGAGAAATAGAGAGAGAGGAGTGGGGAGATAATATGGAAACCTATAACGACATATTTTGCATTTAGGATAGTTTTTTTCGATAAGTCTTCACGTAAAATTCTCTGTTAAATTTTCCATATCATAATCCTTTTCTTATTCAGTTGAAATTACTTCAAACTTTTTCTATCCATCTCTTCATCTCTCTCTTTCTCTGTCTCTGTCTGTGTCTGTGTCTGTCTCTGTCTCTGTCTGTCTGTCTATCTGTCTGTCTCTCTCTCTCTCTCTATATATATATATATACATATCCATATCTAAAAATAAGTATATTCATTACAATTAGTATATACTCTTATCATGATTCTATCTATCTATCTATCTATCTATCTACCTATAGAAGAATCCCTGTAGCGTAATTGCTAAAAGTGCCGCACTGCAGCCACAAGGTAAGTGAGATTAAACTTCAGCCACTCTATTACGTTCACTAACGGATTAATTATATTAGGAAGTGCACTGCACTTATTTATACCCTCATCAAAAGGTTAAAAAGTGTTTAGACTGTTCTTCTACGAGGATGGCTTAAGCTTTAAATAACCCATGAAATTTGATTTACGATTAAACAAAGAAACTAAGCCTAAGTCTATGAATTTCTTCTATCTATCTATCTATCTATCTATCTATCTCATATTACAGTTCACTTATAGAAGGCATATATTTGATGTCGCTTTTGTGCTTTCCTATTCACTTTTTTAGCCTCCTATGTATGAGTCTCTTCGAATTCCCATTTATGATACAATCACCAACTCGTACAAGGTTTTCTATAGGAACAGACACTCACATGATTTTATCCCCGTCCGCATTCATGTAAACTGTAAATTTCAGAAATAGAGGAATATTCAGACAGATCTTGTAGACAAACTTAGAAAAACTATCGCTTCAACATAGCGCTGAATAAATTGAATAAGACTGTATTTCGAAAAAATATGAAACAAACATTGAGAAGATTGCATTAAAAGTATCTAAAAAGATGCACACCTTTTACAAAGAATGAATGTGAAAAAATTTGAAATGAAAGAAAGAGAGTAGAAAAATAAATATATATTAAAGAAAGAAAGGGAATTAATGTAGGTGAAAGAAAGAAAGAAAGAAAGAAAGAAAGAAAGAAAGAAATTACTGTGCAAAAATAGAAGGAATAAGAGAAGAAAAATACACTTAGATTAATGGAAAAAAGAAAGAAGTAAGCCAAATACTGATTAAAGAAAGAGAATAAATATAGATCTAGAAAGAAAGAAAGAAAGAAAGAAAGAAAGAAAGAAAGAAAATAAAAGCTAATTGGAGAAAGAAATCAAACGCAAATTTTAAAAAAGAAAGAAAAAAAAAGAAAAACAAAGGAAGAAAAATAAAAAAAAATGAATGCAGATTTAAAAAAAAAAGAGAATAGATGCAGATTAAAGAATTAAAGAAAGAAAAGTGAAAGAATAAATATATATAAAAAAGAAAGAAAGAAAAAATGAATAAATGAATGAATTACGATTAAAGAAAGAAAAAGAAAGAAACAAAACAAAAAGAAAAAATACAGATTAAATAAAGACCACAAAGAATAGAAGCAGTGAAAACATAAGAAAAAGGAACAAAAATGAATACAATTAAAAGAAAAAACATTCGAAGAAAAAATAAAAATGACATTATACAGAGAAAGAAAGAAGAATAAAAGAAATATAACTTAAAGAAAATGGATACGGAGAAAGAAAGAAAGAAAGAAAGAAAGAAAGAAAGAAAGAAAAGGGAGATGATATAAAAATGAATATAGATTAAAGAAAGGAAACACACGTATAGTAAGAAAGAAAAAAAATCTAATGAGTAAACAAAAGAAATACTTATAAAAGAAAGAAAACAAGAAAAAAAGAAAAGAAAGTGCAGCAAACATAAATAAAAACAATATGAATGAAATAACAAAAAGGATAGAATGAAAACTTAAAAAAGAAACTTGACACAAAAAAGAAATAAAGGGAAATATACAGAAATTAGAATAAAAAAGATGTTAAAACTCTGCACAAACAGAAAAAAACTGAGAAAAATAAATGTTGATGGGTTGTCTCGGTGAGCAGGATTCACTGCTCAGTTCATCCATCATATCTTCAAAGATGGTATCAATGTGACTTTTGCTTAAAGACCAGGAAACAAAGTCATAAATTTTTGTCCAGACATAACAAAATGTGTAGGGACATCCTAGATTAAAATAGCATGCATTATGCATCGTTAACTGTCCTCCTGTAAGTCACAATCTACAATGAACGAAACGTTATGAGAATCAATAGCTGACTTTCGTATTTGGTGCATAAAATAGAAGACAACAGCCTGAAAAATGAGCCATATATTATTCCTAAGTTTCCATAAAATGGGAAATGACCAACAAAATATCTGCAATTAATTTCACGTATATTTTTCTGCCGTATATATATATATATATATATATATATATATATATATACATACATATATATATATATATATATATATATATATATATATATATATATATATATATATGTATGTATGTATGTATGTATGTATTGAGCACGTTAGGAGACACTTGATAACAATCATGTCCAGTATATGAGACTAAAGCGCAGCAGATTGTGAGTCTCCACTTATGGAGATATTGGTAGTATAGTGTAACCATTCATTGCTATCAATCGCAGGTTCGTTCTGACCAGAAGTGGTGATACCTGTTTGGGTCACATTTATAGGTTAAATAGATCTGTTTAAAAACTAATCGTATTCACTTGGAAAGTACAAAAAAAATACGCAATAACTCTTAATATTAACTTTTAATGAATGCCATTGCCGAACCTAGTTTGATAAAATAACTTCAGACCAGTCGATATGACGTTAAAATCAATCTATCAATCAATTATTAATATCCATTTCTTTCCACATGATTCTAACATCAATAAATTGCAAGATATTTTGTGGCACTTTGGAGTATCAAAGAATGTTGGTGAAGATAAATATAAAATGAAAAGATCACGACGAGTTTATATAAGAAAAGAAACATATCAGACACGTGGTCAGAAAAAGTACGATTCCCTTTATTATCAACTTACTCCTTGAACGGTTTCCAAATCAGAGAGACGTGAAGTGGTATTTTCAATTCAATAAATTACGATACGTTTAATAAATCGTAACCCATCCCTAATGGGGGCTGAGTGAGAGGTTTTGCTAACTCTGAAATTTTGGTCCTAACTTGTTGCTTTGCCAGTAGATCTCTTACGGACTGCACCAGCATATCAACCTTTGTAGGTTATTTAACGCCAAATCCATTTTTAGGTAAATAGTCGACCATAGTCGAGGGTGACCCGAAGGCTCCCTTTTCGATAGCTTACTACACCAAGGTGTAGGGGAGGGCGCTACTCCTTTCCCTGGTATGCTCCACTTTACCCTTGATCCGTACCTTATAATGCTGAGTGTTAAGCAAGGAGGCACCAAGTACCATTTTTTGAGTCTTTGGTATGACTCGACCTAGGATTGAACCCAGGTCTCCCGGGCCATTAGCGAACACTTAACCGCTAATCAGTTCTATTTTAAAAAATTCAGTTTAGCATGAGGACACAGTTTAATTGTCAAAAACATTTCTATTTCAAACTATTCAAGCAGTTATGTACAGGTTAGTTTAGGTACTGTTTCAATGTCAAAAAAGTTCAATTTCAAACAATTCAGATTAGCATACACACGCAGTTTAAATGTAAGTAGAGTTTAATTGTCAAAAATATTTACATTTTAAGCCATTCAGTTTAATCAAACAATTCAGTTTAGCATATGTATGCCGTTAGTCCTATTTAACCCATAGATAGGTCCCCATCAGTTGCTACCACTCCGGGCCAAAGTGGACCTGGGAGCAATGGCCATGAAGGAGTGCTCAGTATTCCCCAAGGCCCCAGCATTATTGGAACCTCACCATCAGACTGTTTAGTGTCATATCCAGGGCACTCATTGGGGAGGGCCCTTACCCCTCTGCAGGAGTGCAGTCGGTGTATTCTACAGCCCAAGCCGACCGAGCAATACACCGAGTTATATGTCAAACAGTTTTATTTTAGATAATTAAGTTCAGCATAAGTACGCTGTTTCAATGTCAAAACAGTTCTATTTCAAACAATTCAGTTCAGTATAAATGCGCAGTTTAAATGTATAAAAACAGTAAACTTCAACCACCGTTTAGTTCTATTTAGCCCATAGATAGGACCCTTTATCAGGTGCTTCTACTCCGAGACAGAGTTGACCTGGGAGCGATGGCAATGAAGGGGTACTCCGCATTCCCCAAAGCTCCAGCACTGCTGGAACCTCACCATCAGATTGTTTTGTGTCATATCCAGGACACTCGTTAGGTGGGGTCTTGCCCCTCTGCAGAGGTGCAATCAGTGTATTCTACAGCCCCAGTTGACTGGGCAATACACATGTAAATAGTAACAATGAATCAACTCAGACGTTTAGATGGATAATAGCGATGATGATGATGATGATGATGATGATAAGACTAATGCGAGTCACATTAAATCAATAAGATGAATTTGGCTTACAAATTGCTAACTGGGAGGCCTGTTTAGTGTTGCCTCCTTTTCAATTATATCAGTACTGATGATTACTTCCATGTCCTCCTAGACTATCAACATTACTTTCTTTATTACCCGTTGCGCTCAGAACATTTTACTGGAGAGTCAGACTATTTTTTCGATTCAAGCTAGCTGTAGTAAATGCATGTTTTGCCAATACGTAAACATACTTTTGTCTAAAACCTACTTTTCCGGACATATCACGAAGCCTTCTCTAAGTTTCACATGCTTTATACTTCTCCGCCATCAAAAATTTCATCTGGTTTGGAATGGTTTCTTTTTTTAATCGCATATCAACCTTTGTGGGTTATTCGATGCTGGAGTCCTTCTTGCAGAAAGACATTAATGGTACAATTAAACCCATACCTGGAGGGGAATAAAGGGTCCATGCCTTTCCCAAGGGTATTGGAGCAAAAGTGAACGTCAGAGCGTGATTGGAGTTTGATCTCACTTAATACGATATCCCAATTTAACACGTTAGTCAGTATGCCACAGGGTCTCCACCATGTTTGATTTGCTGTCATTTTGAACAGCCCTAAAAGACATGTTTTGCGAGATTAAAATAAGTTTGGCTTTAAACCAATTCAAAAAAATGCAGTATTTATATTTATGGAAAAATCATGAAAAATAATTTCCTCCAATTTATTGCATGACCCTCATACCTCTGCCTGTTTTGGTATAGCGAAGACTAGGCGTTTGTTTTGTTCATTTTTGACCCAACATCAATACATAAATGTACAGCATAAAACAATTATTGTTATAATTATTGATACATCAGACAGAATATAAATGTTATCAGGAATAGACTATGAAATTACAAAACCAGATATCAACATGGATAAAAATTCACTGTAGGAATACAATGTATGTTACCTATAGTTATAACTTTTCAATATTGAGAAATGCCTTTGATCATTATACAATAAAAAATGTACATGACCTCAGTGTGTTCGATCAGTATTTCAGACAACTGGTTATGTTAAAAAAAGAACAAGAGCCACAATAAAATTCCAGTGACATTAATGAAGACAAAGATATTTATGAATTTGAAAGTCTTGAGAAACTTGGTTTTGAGTGACGACTAGTCGTTGGCATCCGTACATAAAGTAGCATATGAAAAATACATGTAATAATGGTTTGGTGTGGCTTTGTATGTTACTGTAACATCTAAAAAGATGGAACATCGTAGAGAGATTTTGGTTACGGAGATAGTATTAAATTGCCTAAACTTGGAGAAAAAGAGATTTCTACTCGAGTCTGCAACTCATATTAATGAGAGTTGAAATTATACAAACTGACATCGTCTAGAGATTTTAATAAAGAATAAACGCCAAAGGAAACATGTTTAATAAGTATTCTCAAAAATGATAAGTTGAAGAGAATAAGAATTAGAAAATAATCTATAATATAAGCACAAGTACCTAATTAAGGATGGTTATGATCAAACCTCTCGGTACCATAACACAGCATAAACTGAACAAAGTTGTTAAACTTTTTCTAGTGAAATTGCGTTAAATTTATCTTTGAGGAGGGCTTCTTGAAATGGTCCATATAGACCTCTGACGGTAGATAATATGTTAGTTTGGGTATAAAAGCATAACTAACAACTCTTCATTTATAAATACTTTTATAACCAGAGAAAAAATTACTGGATTATGTAGACCAGTTGCAAGATGTTCATACGCCTATCAGAATGCCGGATTGGGTCATATTACTCATAGTTATCTGTCATATGGCCCCTATTCATCTGTCACACCCATAAGATCCGTTCAACGCATACGATTCATTTAAATGAACGAACGATATGAATGTGCGAATTTAGGGAAATTTAGACACTTTTCTTTAAGACGAATTTATCGAATTGGCTTTTGATCTAGAGGCTATTTTCTTGAACCCATTTAAAATGTTTGGGTATTACCGCATAAAAAAACCTGAAGCAAAATATCACAACCTATGTGCAGTTGTTAAGTTCATAAAACTAGATTTTCCAAGTTCAGATATGTTTAATAGTTTTAGCTATTTGTATTATTTACAAAGAAAACAGAAAACTTTGAAGAGAGAACAAACCTGCTACCAAATATTTGTGATCTCTTTTGTGTCCATCTGGTCGATTTTTCACATTAAAAAATGATTTAGGAATTAAAGTCGAGTTTGTATTTATCGTTCAGTGATTTTTCTCGACAAAATTATATTGAACAATTTTAAAACTGTCGTTTTGTTATTTGATATTCAATTAATTTATTTTGAGTTGAATAGAAATTAATTTTGGCTACAAGGGAAGTATTAATTAAAAGTTTTGAGGAGCTCCTCTTAGTGAGTAAATCAATTTCAAATCCAATTACGACATAATAATAATTATGTATTCGCCAATGAACAGGGATACTGGGGTTCAATCTCCGGTCGAGTCATACCAAATATTCAAAAAATGGTACTTGATGCTTCCTTGCTTAACACTCAGCATTATAAGGAACTTTTCAAGGGTAAGGTGGAGCAATCCAGGGAAGGAAGTAGCACCCTTCCCTACAACTCGGTGTAGTAGCTATAGAGAAGGGAGATTTTGGTCGCCATCTTTACTTACTTTACTTACAGTGTTCGTCTTATGCTTTTCCTAATCCTTATCATTTTTAAGGCAAATCAGTATTAAAATATTACGTAGCACTTACCGGATTCTCTTTTATTTCTTTGCAATTGATATTAATATCAGTTTAAGAATCAAATTCTTTATTCGAAAGTAAACATCCCAGGTAAGCAGTGGCAAATATAATCCAAACCTAGTTGGCATATATCCTTAGAGAGAATCCTCATGCTTTGAGAAATAATTCCTAACCATTCCTTTGGAATATGATGACGGAAAGAACAAGAGAGATTTATTTTCAAACATTTTAGGTGATACGTCAATGGAATTTTTTCATTGATAATGACCTTTATCAAAATTATAGATATTATTGCGGGACATTGACAACGTTTTTTTTTTTTAAATCTTTTTGAATTATTGTTGGATATTATGGTATCTGCTTTATCTTGTCACGTATGGGATTATATCGAAGATTGTTGCACAAAGATCAGATGATCGGAAAACCGTAAGGATAATTTAAACAGAGTCCCAGCGGCGTAGTGGCTAACTTGTAGGACTTCGTTTTCAGAGAAAGTGAATTCAAAGTCCAGTCGTGCTTTTTTGTTCACTTTCAGACTAATATACTTGGGAGAAGTATCACACCTTATTCATCAACAGTTATGGGTTAGTGTCCATACTGACTTTCTACAAGGGTGGTTTCGAATTAAATAACCCACGAAGGTTGATATGGCACAAAAACAAATGAACCAGACCAAACCAAATAGAACCAAACCAAATTAGTTCGATAACAATTAACCAAATTAACCGTAAAAGTGATTGCTGGGTTTATTGACATTTACTGTCACACCAACCGGAACGAATAGATATTATTCAAGGTGTGGATGTCGCCAGCAATTTATCTTCGCACAATCATACCCAATTCATAAGTAATTAGAATTAATCTAAAACAATTCGTCTGCAAATTTGATTTATCGACAATAATTTTTCCAGATATATAGTTTTCCAATAAAACATGTTTGTTTTAAGTTTATACACATTCGACAGTTGAAAGAGTCAATTTAAACGTTTTTGATGATTAAGAGCGATGTAATTTGATTTCCATGACGTACAAAATGAATATAAGAATTCAAGAAAGTCTGACCGTCAAGCAGATAAATTACTCTGATATTAGGATTTAATCAAAGGACGGGAGAAGAAGTATTTTACGTAACATGACATCCTATCCGTGGTAGAATGCTTGAATAAATGCAATACTATACTTCCTTCAATTGATAGCGTATGATTTCTGATTGTTTGCATAAATGAAAAACGCTTGGGTTAGGTTTGGTTTGGTTTCATAGCTTACTGGCATACTAACTTTCGTAGATTATCTAAAGTGAAAGCCATCGTTAGTGAGATATAGTAGTATTGCTATTTAACCCAAAGGTAGTGGGATAAAGCGCTTCATAGCATTACCAAGAGAATTATTAGTCCTAATATGATGGTGATAGTGCGACTGGAGTTTAAACTCGCTTTCTACGATGTCACAGTCTAGCAAGTTAGCTAATATTCTATCGGGACTTACGTAGAAAAGCTTTTAAAGTTCAAGCTATTTCGTAATAATACCGAAATTGAAATTTTTTGGTTACAGTTGGATTAAGTGTGTTACGGGAATATTTCTCAATTTCGCTTAGTTTCATTGTTTAACGGCATTTCAACATTTATGGATAATTTAATGTCAAAGCCATGTTTGAAGAAGCTCTATATGGATACTATTTAACCCATAGCTTAGGAGTAATAGGGTGTCGTTTCTTTTGCAAACGTATTAGTCCAAAAGTGAACGTCCTAAGACAAGTGGAATTCGATCTTGCTTCATATGATGCCGCTAACACCTGAGCCTTTAGGCCAGGAGTACTCCTCCCACCTTTTCTAGTGGACAGAATGAAAATTTGTATACTCTTGGGTAGTTGGTTGTACGACAAGTTAAAACTTGTTTGTTTATTTTATATTGAAGTCAGTTTAACCTTCATGGTCTGCAATAATATACGATACAAAATATATCTTCACCATCATTTTAGACATATAAACACTTCATCATGCCAAACAGACTTATTCAACTTTTACATGAGACTATAATAGATACTAGTCCTCCTGATCAGAATGGACTTATAAGTTACAGGAACGAAATGCGGACAACACACTCCTTAAATTTTCAGAATTTAAACATCAACATCTAATAAAATTTGATGTCTTACCCACGACACCCTTTTTATGGGGTGAGAGGTCTTACTTCATTCAGCATATTTTGGGCCCCGCCGACAGGTCATGAAAAGGGAATACATTATTTTGAAAATAGTCATGCATTATTGGTTAAATGATAATTCGGTATCTTGCAATTTAGAGATAAAAATGATTCATGCTTTTTATTCTGTCTTGATTTATGAGTGAAATGTTATTCATTAATTAAATCGTAGTTTATGAAAAAAAATAAAAAGCTCTGATTATTACAAACAAAAGAAAATTAGCTATCGTTTATATATATATATATATATATATATATATATATATATATATATATATACATTTTGCTTTCATGGGGTACAAAATATGGGATATCCAGAGAGAAACGAACTCACAGAGGTCTGCTAATCTAGCTTACTAACAATTACAACAAGTAAAGTAAAACATATATATATATATATATATATATATATATATTAATTTTTACTTTTCATAGATGAAGTATGATAAACATAACCAGAAAAACTGGCAAGCATTGCCTGTGACATACAGAACCATTTGGGAGTGGGGGAGATCATGGTATACACTGATGATGAGACCTAGTAAAGTCGAAACAGCTGTCCCGTGGTTCGGTATGTCACACGCAGAGCTTACGACATTTTCTGGTCATGATAATTCAAGTTATATATATATATATATATATATATATATATATATATATATATATATATATATATATATAATGATCAATTATGACACTGAAAAACAATAAAAAACGATAAAAATCACGACTACTACGTGGCTGACATAGTCACCAGACTCAAATGTAAATTCACTTGAATTCAAAAGATTTCAACTGTGTTGGTAGTGGCTCATCTGAAGATTGGTAACGTAAAACTCAAGGTCGTGAGTAATTTTATGTTATATCTGAAAATATTGTTGTATTTCTTTGCTTTCATAGATCATTGTAAATATTGTACTAATTAAAATCGCTTTTAACATAAAATTCAGTGCTGATTTTGTTAGTGTCCATAGATAGATAGATCCAATAGATGCCTTATTGTAAATAATTATCATGCCATATAGGTAAAATAGGTCATATACTTTATCTGACCAAACAATAATATAAAACTACACATTGAAGTATTAATTCAAAAAAGATTTCCACAGTTTTTTTTTTTTTTTTTTGCTTTTGTTTTTTGGGTATTTTTCCCGCCAGATTTCCAATATCGATCGGTGCTTACACACGCACATTCTCGATAAAACGGGAGAAAATGGCGGAAAAAGAGAATTTCGGTGGGTAATATTTTATCTATTTTTTATTCACCTTTAGCTGTTTCTATTTACGGATACTTTTATAGTCCTTTTCTATTTCTTTAGCTTTGCAACAATTTACCATTGAATACAACACACGCTGTCTAAGGTGACAGAGGAGACCTGTCATAAGGGCAAACGACACGCTACATTATGCTTAATTTACACCCGACATTTTGAGCTGAGTTTGTCTGCTATATTTGCATTTTTGGCAAGGACCCCTAACTCTCCAGCGGAAAATGTACGAAGCGCACTGGAGACAGCTATTACCTGGTCTAAAAAGAACACAGATTTAACATCCCACAACACGCACATAACTTTTGCCTTCCTCAGGTACATATCGGCCTATCTTGCTTTTATTCACTGTGAGAAGAATTTGGAGCTTTAATTTCACAGGTAGAGTCTTTGGAAGCCTTATTTTAATTGAAAATACCAATAATTTTTTTTCAAAGTAAAAAATAGTGGAAAAAATTAATTATTTATCTTAGAATTATATGCAGTGTTTGATTTTATTTTACTCTTTGAAGTCAAGGAGCTTTGGAGCACTCCTTCACTTGTAGGTCCACAATGACCGGGAGTGGTTGTACCTGACAGGGCTCCATCTATGAGTCAAATAGAACTGTTTAAACATTTACCTGTATGCAAACAAATTACTAATAGAAATCTTAGTGTTACATAACAATGCTAAGAACCATTTGACTGTATGCAAACGAATGAATAATGTTGAATAGAATTATTAGTGCTTAATAGCAATACTTGTAACCTCTTCACTTTGAACAGACAAACGAATAATATTAAATTGAATTACTAGCAATACTTGAAACCACTTTACTCTAAGCAAACAATAGTAATACTTATTTGTATGCAAACAAATTAGCTCTAACGTTTTTTGAAATAAAAATTCCTCCAAACTATTAACTTAAAATATAATATGAATATCCATTTAACAATATGCAAACAAATGCTTATATTAAATAACATTATCAATGTTAGACATCCATATTTAAAACCATTCAACTGTGTGCAAACAAAAAAGCTATAATAGTCGTCTAAACTTTTGATATGGGGCTTGAAATTTTTATCTGGTAGAGTATTCGGACTGGTATTGTAATCTCTATTGGTATATTCACGACGCTTCTGCCGCTTCTTTCTTCTGCCTTCTTTACTTACTATACCTTAACACTAATACTCGGTTATGGTAAACAAAATTAGAACAATCTATCCCGGAGGATTGAATGAACAGTTCGGTTCGTTTGGAATATAACAAAAAAGATTAAGATAATAGACTGAATACTCTGAAAAAAGGGATCACTGGTTCGTTAAAAAATGATATCGACAAATTATGCGTTTACAAGCCATCTATTTACTGAATATGTACAAACCAGATTTGGCATTAAAAAGCCTACAAGGGTTGATATGGCATAAAACACAACCAAACAACCTTTTTCAGTTTGCTGATTATGCACACCACATGAAACTAAAAATAACAGACTTCTAACATTTAAAATTTGAAATTTTTGCTTGTATGCCTACTGTGTTATCGTAGTATTTATTTGCACCCACGCACACACACACACACACACATGCGCGCGCACGCGCACGCATATATATATATATATATATATATATATATATATATATATATATATATATATATACCTTACTCAGCAATTCATAAATAATCAACCGTATGGGAATCTGATTCCTCTGACAAAATAAAAAGAAATTCTTCCAAGCTGTTCCTGTATCAGTACTACTGTAGAGTTAAACAACTTGGAATCATGAAGAAAAATTGATATGAATTATACAAAACACAGACCGATGTTTTGAACAAATCCTGAAAGCAGCACTCTACAAAACAGAAGCTGTAGAGCCGCTTACGTTCCATCTCACAAACTTTTCTAGTTTCCCTATGATAACTATATCGGAAAAATAACTTCTAAAATGTTCAACCATGGGTAACCTTTACCGTGCTTTTAACCAAGACAAATGAGACTTACGTCCCAATGTGACCATAAAATAAAATCATCTTAAGAGCAAAGAATAAACGACTGGTATTACTCAAAACATTACTGGTCAGTAATTCTGAAAAGAATTATGTAAATCGAATTCCATAAATAGAAGAGAGAAACAGAGACACTTTCTTCCTAACCGAACCGACTGTCCACAAATTTTTACTGGTTCTTGTTTAGTGATGACATCCAAACTGGTCAACATAAAATTACTATTTATCAGCGAATATAATTTTTAGCCTAAATCAAAAATGTAAATCTCTTACTCGTTCATAACGAATAATTCTTCTTCACTATGTAAATTTACATGTGTCAACCGGATAGTACCGAATCTGTGAATTTTTCAGATGTCCTCATAACGTTCGAAAAACAAAAAAATAATTATACAACCAGAAGATAGCAACTACAGTTGTCTGAAAACCATTTCACAAATCGATAGTGATTTTTTTATAGGGTTAACCAAAGACTATTATACTCACACATATAAAATATATATTGTTGGTCCCCGTAAAGTATTGATAAAAAATGCTTGACTGTGGCCACTCAGGTAGTAAGTTCGAATCCCACTCGCTCAATTGTATTCCTTTTCAGAATAACTTTGAGAAAGGTATGAACCACCTTAACCCTGCTGCTAGGACTAATTTGTATGATTGCTATTCCTCTATGCTGATGGGTTTAGCATTGAGTTACCCTCGATTGTTATTATGCCATTAAGTATAGAAACCAAACCATATATCTGTGCGTGTCTGTGTGAAAAAATGAACAAAGGATTCTCATGAGTATTTTTTATCTAAAAGCATGTGTTCTTATATAGACAATTGGATCAGAATGAGGCTTAAAAGAAACTGTTATCTAAAATCCTCATGTCGGCTTCATTACTTAAAGTTTCATCTATCTAAAAACTTTTCAATACATGAAATTTCAAATAATCAAACCTACATGAAGACATGAGATAATTATATATATATATATATATATATATATATATATATATATATATATATATATATATGGAAGGAAATAATGGAAAATAGGAAAAGAATCTGACTGTATGAAGAAAAATTAATAAACAGAGTTGTCCAAAAGTGCTAAATTTATTAAGCAAGAAAGTTGAAGCTAAAATGTTTCGGTATTGACATCCCATCATCAAGACTTTAGAAGGTAACACCAAGTGTTGAAGGAAGAAAAGATTGATGTTTAATAAAATACACGAAATAATGAAGGACATATGTAAATAAAGAAAGCTCAACCATTAAATTTTGTGATATTTTTAAATGCAACCGCTAATTTAACGTTTGAACGGTTAGTGGCATATCAACCTTCGTGTGTTATTTATTGCCAAAACTATTCTCGTAAAAATAACTGCCGTAGCTGGTGGGATAAAAGAGTTCAGACTTTTTCCAAGTGTATTAGTTCAGAAGTGAATGTAAGTTTGAACTCGTTTCATACAATATCACAATCTAGAGCGTTAGCCACAATGCAAACAGCATCAACCATATTCATTTAAGACAACCATATTCATTTAAAACAAGCAGTAAATATATCATTAGCTGAGAACTATTTTTGATGTAAGGTAATTTGAATTTAAACCGGTTGCAGATAGCACACATATATTTGTTTATACATCAGTTCTTTGAAACAGGCTTGGCTTTCTTTTATTTAACAATCTGCAAACAACCGAGGATTTCTTTCGCTAGCTATATTCAATTATTTTGTCTAAGTTGGTTCCTTCTTCACAACTTGCAATTTAATAATCAGGGATCTGTCTTTATCATTTTTGTTTTCCTAACATAACTTGATAACAGTGCTTTCTTGATATATTCAGATTGAAAAAGTTTGATCTATGATTGTTTAATCCCGTTTTAATTGTAATTCTGCTGTCGCTATATAGTTCCTTTCAAGATGTGCACCGTTACCCTTTTGAACAGAAGCTTTATATACGACATTATAACAAAATCTTTAGTTGAAAATATCGTAATATTTTTCGCCATTTTTGAGCATAGAGCACTTTATTTTACGGATTTAATTCTTTTTGATTTTGAATTTTGAATTTTTTGTTTTGTTTAAAATATATGAACTCTGTTTAATTCGCATTCACGTAGAAGCCAGTGGCTCCTACTGCTTGCTCCAAGCTATGAAGCAGGGATTAAATTTGGGCAGATGTATTTTGAAATCACATAAGAAAGAAAGAGACAATTCTTTAAGTCCCAAACCGCTGAAATTTTTACACGAGTTCACATACCTCCACAAAAATATCTCATCTATTGAAAGCGATGTCAACATATGCATAATTAGAGCGTAGATCGTGATTGACAGGTTATCTATCATATGGACTGATGATATCTCTGGTAAACTAAAAAGTGATTTTTTCAAACCAATGACTGCGTCAGTAATGCTGTATGGGTGCACCACATGGTCTCTAACGAAACACATTAAGAGAAAGATAGATGGTTATAACACTAGAATGTTACGCGCTTCTTTGAACAAATCCTGGAAACAACACCCTACAAATCAACTGCTGAACGACCACTTACCTCAAAAACAATCAAGGTAAGATAAGCAAAACATGCATGCCTCTGTTGAAGATGAAAGCGCGTCCTCATAAGTGCCGTTATCTAATGGACTTCGATATATATACGTGTAAGTGTTGAACTTCTAGCATGAACTTACATCATTTCTTTGTGAACACTGCATGTAGTCTTGAGGATCTGCCAAAAGCGATGGACGATAGGGACGGATGACGAGTGAAACTCAAAGAACTCAGTGCTATCAGAACGACTTTATGATGATGAAATTAATTTTAACGATTATATATATATATATATATATTGAAGAGTGTGTACTTCGGGAGAAAGTAATTATTCAAGCAAGTCTTGTTACAATCGATGGAACACACTTTGTTCATTACTTTTAATTTTAATTTTTACTGACTCCTTGTCATTTTTTTTAGTTTCGGGATCTGGATGGTAAAGGAATTGTCCCATATCTTCAGCTCAAGCGAAATAATCAACATCATAATAGTAAAAAGCCACATTAAACCTATCGAAAAACATAAACAAATTAAACTTATAATCTTCTACACTAAATTTAAAACATCAAACTTTATCGTTTAGAATAACACCAATTCCACTAAAATACATCTAAACCAAACCAATATAGTTAATAAATTTATAAGTCCATTTCGAGAGTGCCTCTCGATAAACAAAAATATTTCTTACGTTGGCTATACAACCACAGAGTTATTTTGTCGTCTTACTATCGCCATTCGGAAAATAGCGCCATAAAACAACATTTAAATTTAAAACACTGCAATAGCTCTAACAAACATATATCTTCCGATGTAAGGAAGATTCTCAAAGATACTGCAATGATTATATATAAAAAACAATAATAAAAAACGATTACAAATCATCGAAGCAATATACATAATAAATAAAAAACGCCAAACATAAATAAATAGCATCTAACGAAGCACCAAGATATTGAATATTTTTAATAACTAATAATCACTAAACCTATTAGTAAACGTTTTAAAGCAAAACACTGAAAACGTTCCAACCGACAACTTTAAAACAAAACGCAATGGTCGAAAACGCTTGGGCAAAAGATATGGAACAATTCATTTACCATCTAGATCCCAACATTGGAAAAATAACTAGGAGTCTTGAAAAAAGATTTAAAAAATAATAAACGGCGTTCCATCATCTTTAAAAAAATAAGCTTGAATATATATATATATATATATATATATATATATATATATATAATCAAAGAAGCTTATATATATATATATATATATATATATATATATATATATGTGTGTGTGTGTGTGTGTGTGTGTGTATGTGTGTGTGTGATGTTCATCCACTGAACTCGAAGACAATCATGAACTTAGAAAAAGCTTAACAAATGAAACTTCCGTCTGCTTCCAGTAAGTAAAAATAAAATGGACATTTCTCTTCATCCAGTTACTCTGTATGTCAAATTTGGCAGCTGAACACCAAGTGTTAGTCGTAGACAGACGGCTGACAAATTTTTAGCAATTATCAATTGTGTTCATATTTATGTACGCTCCAATCAATTGTATATAGAAAGTGTATTGTTTCAAAACTAAAAATATAACGTCTTTTTTTTGCATTTCTGGTGAAACATTGTAGAATAAATATAAATGTTATTAGACTAATAATTATCAAACTCCACGGCATTGACATCTGTTATCAAAAACAAATTGAATATATATATAAATATATATATATACGGAGTGTACTTATGTTTGAACTGTTACATGTTCATAATTTTGTACCATCGTTACAGTCCAAAATGTTTAATATATAGACTGTAACCGCTACAGAGATATAAGACCTCCGAAGATGATGTGCATGATACTAAACTGTATTTAACTGTGAGGCTCGAGTTCTGGAGATCTGGGGAGAGAAGAGAAACCTTTCATGGTTTTTACTCCCAGATTGACTCGGTTCCGGATTGGAAGCACTTGTTTTGATCCCATCTATTGATCAAATTGATGTGTTTACAAATTGTTTGAATTTATTCCGACCGTGAGCAAAAATACTCTTAAGAAACAATAACGCAAATAATGTACATATTAACATACAGTGAACATGATCCCTTAACCTCTAGACAGGTTGATATGCCGTTAATCATAGATGGTGTAATTTTGTATGGGTTAATAACTAATACGTAAAAGTATTTTTAATTATATCATCTTCTAGAAATAATGAAATAATGAAATAGCTTTAGATTCCATTAAAAGAATTAGCATAGTGAATTTACTGGTATATATATATATATATATATATATATGGGGGGTAGGTAGACAGCCTCATTTTTCGGTCTTTCGATAAAGTGGTCATTGATCTTCATTTCTCTTGAGCCACAAATGAAATTCCTCTTTTACAGCTGAGATGATCAAAGTGGTCGTATCAAAGGAATCCACTCTTCAGCATCAGGCACAATTTATTCGGCAAAGTGGTCAATGAATTTGAACTTCGAAACTTCGGTAGTTAATCTAACGCTGTCAATTTCAACTGCAGCTTCTTGCTTTATATAAACTGATTGGTCACGCAGAAACTTTATCAGAAGTCTTCTCGAAATATCAATTGAGGTTCTTGGTAATTAGTCGCATCAACTGATCAGCACAAAATCCTGATTGATTTATTGATTGCTTTTACCTGCATGCCAACCTGTTTAATGTTATTTTATGCCTAATGATGAAAGAATCGCGTACATTGCATGTACATATATACATGTTTTGTAACTCTAGTAACAAAGTGATAGGGAAGTGTTGTCTGGAGAAGCAGCACCCTGGGAGGGAGCGAAGTGATAGCTGATCTTATGTTGAGAAGTAAAAGAAATTTAGATACCAATCAAGTATCTGAATTTCTTTTACTTTTTTAATTATATCTTTAATTCGTTAAAAGTTTATGTAATATTTTGCAAAACGTTGTTCATGATACACATCAAAACCAATATAAAATAAAAATCTATTTAAACTGTGGATTCTTAGGTTTAAGGCAACCCTCTTAAGTTTCTGTTTTTAATGTATTGGTATGGGGGATGTATAAGTTATGATAACGAGTATGATTAATTTGTCTCTAAAATTTACCCCTAAATTGAAGCAATAAAAGAAAAAAATATGTGTAAGTATCTAAATCTCTCATTTCAGACATTACTTGGTTTCCAACAATGTCACAGAAGAGTTGTGCCTTTGCTTACAAAACAAATTACAGAAGCCAGCAAGAAAAAACTCTGTGAGATTAATAAAACATCAGTTTATCGTTTTCCAAAATACAAAAAAGAGAGAGAGAGAGAGAGAGAAGAGAGAGAGAGAGAGAGAAGGAGAGAGAGAGAGAGAGAGAACTGGGGAGAGAAAATTGATCTAATTGCTAATCTGAATTTTACAACCAATACAGTTATTTGTCCTCTACATTGGCCTTCAAACATTCATACCGAAGAATTCGTGAAAAAATGCGTCCCAAAAATCCATCATCTCTATGATCAGGAATGGTAAAGAGTTACATACCTTCTGTTGATCGAAAGGATATTAAAAAAAAAAGTTCAGTACTACTCGAAATCAAATTGATGATAAAAGGAATGCTTTATTAGAACTATATAAGATAAATTATACAAGTTTGAAAGAAAGTCTAATCAGCAACTAAAAAACTTTGTGTGTCCAGTTGTATCATTTTTCGTTAAGATAGTTTTATTGTTTCATCATCGAGAATTTTCGATAATATCTCTCTTGTTATATTGACGATGAATAATATTTGCGGTTTGAAACCTTTCCTTATGGAGCTAAGTGTTGTATTAGCAGCCTGTCCCTATAAATACAGTTGATACTTTGAAAAATTTGGAAGGGATTTACCGATATTTAAATTCTATGGCTTTGGATCACAAGAAATAAATTGTGAAGTAGTAACCTCCAAAATAGATCTAATGAAATGCAGCTCAGTAATAGAAATACGTGCTTCTTAGTACGAGGCAACAGCGTGTTCATATTAAGATTAAGATTGGATTTTTTATAACAATCATTTGCGACATTTAGAAGGATGATATGAAAAGTTTCAAAACTTAATGAAAAAACTTTTATTGATCTGTATCTAATACTTATAAAACCTGTCAAACAGGCTGCATAATTCTTTATGATGAAGTATATATCAAGAAAATATTGTCATGGCAAACAACTGTTTGGTAAGACAGTTTACAATCGAATTCTATTTATTCAAACAACATTTTGTAAAATGTTAATATCTCTTAACGAGGGTCCAAAATGTCTTACAAGGTTGATTCCAATTTCAAAATTAAAATCAGCCTTGTTATTTGAACAGACTGTGTTAACAGTTCTGGCCATCATTTCCATACTAGCTGATGTTAAGGCTATTATATTTGATGTCAACCGATTAAATCAAACTTTTTTTAAAAAACGGCTGACACTCTTTAAAAAAGCTTATTAACCTGGAGATTATAAATATTTGCTTTTCGATTATGTTCATCTGTTGACAAATAATCGCCATTTATGGCTCACAGTAAAGACAGGAGAATTAATATTTGATGTTAATGGAGTAAAACTAATTGCAAAATGAGCATATCTTATACAGTTATATCGTTTTAGATATGAAAGACTAGTTAAACTTTTAGATTCAAATGAAATTTCTATTGCTCCAAGATCCATAGAAAGACAACAGGTTTCTTCTTACCTCAGAGAATCTGTATAAAAATAATATGCGCTACTCACTCAGGTGAACACTTTTAAATTACAGTTTGAAGAACCAATCATATTAACTATCATCTCAAATGAACCCCCCAAAATATCAAAACTGCTTGTCTGAGAGTAACCCTGGTGCCATATTAGTTCACGTAAACGACTGCAACATCACTGTAAGCAAAACAAGCAAGTACTGCTCTTTAATAAGCCCATCCGACTAACGTTTTTCATACAAAATACAACTTTCTTCTGAACCAAAGATATTAGTATTATGCTATTTATAGTCGAAGATTTTACAGGGCAAACGGATATTATTATGAATTATTCATTTCCAAATTTTACAACATTATACCCAGTACAAATAAAATTATCCTGCTCCACTTGCAGCGGTGAAGACTCAAAAATAATCAACTGGGTCTGACACAAATTATCATCCAATCGTGAGGCTCTAGTTTTAAGCCATGTGAAAAACGAAGTCACCATTCTTTTCTATTACGTACAGGTCCAAAGTGTTATGGATTAGAAAAGTTTAATTTCTTTTCTAATTATATATCAACCTTCATGGGTTATTTAATGTCAAAGCCATCCTTTCAGAAAGACGGTAGTGTTACTAACTAATAGATGGGTCAAGTTAAGGGTTGGTTGGTTTGTTGGTTGTGTTTTACGGCAAATCAACCCATTTAGGTAATTGCATGCCAAATCTTGTTTATACATATACATTGAATACATATGAGATGTACACGAATAGTTTGTACACAGCAATTTTTAAAAGATACAGAACTCATTTGTGTGCACACAGTTTAATGCTTCAAGTATTGCTATCTGACACTAATATTTTTTATTTGCATCCATTGAAATGATTTTAAGTATAGAAAATGAATAAGTTATTCTCTTTGACCCAGAGATGGGACCGAAACAGGTATTATCACTCGGTGTCCGAGACTCAAAAGATGCAGGCCTGGAGCTTCACCATCAGATGCATTTCCTTGTCATATCCAAAACACTCTGCAGAGTTGCAATCGATTATTTTAAACCAAGAGGTTCAAAAAGAGTGTTCATATTTACATTTGTGTGTAGTTTTTAGTCTTTTTTTACTTTGTCGCTTCGTTTGTTTTTTGATGTTTTTTCCCGATTCTATAGAATACGAATGTTTTATGGGAGTAATGGCAAAAAAGAAGTACACTGCATTTCTTAGATCTTCAGAACTAGAGCCTTACCATCAGATACACCGTGTTCTGGAACGCAGGTAATTTGACCACTCTCTTTGTTTTCATTACAGACAAATCCCACCAAAAACTGAACCTTTTTACCATAAACTAAAAATGTTTCTGATATAACTCGAACGCTTTTGGTAGATTTGATAAAAATCTTACAAAAAATTGTTGAGTCTTAGCTAAACGAACAAGCAGACGGATATTTGGTTAATTATATTAAGAGACGAGGCTTTTTGCATTTAACATAACGATAATAACCTTGGGAAAGGTAGGCATCCATATATTGCTCAGGCTATTGTTTGCTGGGCAGATTGGGTTCTTTATCCTTGGTAAGGCAACTCAGCTAGGAAAAAGAAACATCTGAATTCAAACCTGTTAAACCCAGATTAATAATTTACCATGTAATGCATCCCTTGAATGGTGAAGAGGATGAAAAATCCATGCTTGCTGCAATGAAAGAGTGAACCAAGACATCCTTAGAGACATTTACTTCTTATTATTTAAATTTTGCTTAATCTAACACACAAGCCTCATGTTGCTTATGGTACCAGCAATTTAAATACTGAGCTGGTTCATCACCACTTGATACCAGTGATCTGAGGGGAATCAGGTGTTTTTTGCCTTGATTTGAACGTTAGCCCACTACGATGCATTTTGTTTCTGATAGAATGTATTATGCCTTAAGAGATAGCATCATTGTTCTGATATGAAAAAAAAATGCATTTATTTATGTAGATATATTTCGACTCTGTTCAAGGATATCATTTTCTTTCAATTCAAACAACCATGAACAAGGATTTAAGCACTGGGAAATCATATATCATATAGTAACGGACAGTGTTACACTATCAATAGTTCAAGCGTGCATTATGTAGAAATAAAATTAAATATTAGTCTATATAAAACCAGGAATTGTGTTTGTAATATTTTCTAAGCAAATCAAATAGTGAAAATATGAGTATCCTTGCAGCATACAGTAAAAAGAAGCCTTAAGTAGAGCCTAGAGGAAAGATGTGAACACTCAAATTGATGCTAGAATTATCAGTCACATGTTTGTCTTCCTATTCGAAGATATGGTACGTGTTTTATCCCCACATTCGCATATATATCTTGTCAAAATTCTATGTTATTTGCTCAGTTTTGGTTTATCTGACACAAAGTTGTCTAGACTACACAACGACTTTTAATATATATATATATATATATATATATATATATATATATATTATGTATGCATGTTTATGTGTGTGCGTATGTGTGTGTGCGTATGTGTGTGTGTGCGTATGTGTGTGTGTGTGTGTGTGTGTGGTATCTCGGGAAGACTGGAAACAAATCTGACAGTAAGAAAATATCTTAGAAGAAAAAAAGCCCAAGGTTTTTAGAGGATAATTCTACTAGTAGAAATATTTGCCAACGTAAAACGTTTCGGCTTTTAGTCCTTTATCAGTTTATGTGAGTACCTAAATGAAATGAAAAAGACAAGATGAATTTAATTTGTCTGATGAAATTAGTGTTCCAAAATTCATAAGATAATTTTACATCATTTCAATCCATCTATCTCTTTTTATTTGTAAGTGCGGCCAAATTTTAATCTCAGTCATAATTCCTTGCTTATCTCCCAACCCACCCGGTTTGTTGCATTTACTCATTATCTAATTGCTTTATCTCTGTCACCAAAGTATCTACATATGCTATTGTGTATGTTATCAATATTACTTTGACAAAATAAGTTCTTTTGGCATTATTTTATGCTTGTATTAATAAAGATTCTCTTCCTCTACTCAGATTACACTTTGGTAGCGATGTCCACATAATTTCGAGTACAGATTCCTTAATTTGTTGCTTGATTTATTTTTCCCACTCTAGTTTCTTGTTTTTTTTTAAATATTTTTTCTGTTGATATTGCTGTTAATGTCTTCTGGGATTAGTATTTCTTCCCTATTTTCTGCATATTATTCTAGTCTCAGAATTGTTATATCTATGCAATCCTCAATGCTTGCAAGTAACCTTTATTTCTTTTCTTATCACATAGTTTGTATTTGCCTTCTCTCGGGTTTAAATCATTGTATATCATCATCAGTTTTCTTATTTTATGGCTCCTCTCTCTCTCAGTTCTTCCCTAGTTCATTTTAAGAATGGTCCCAAGATTCTTACAAGGGAGAATGCTCAGGTGTTTAAACCTTTGATTAGAGTTCTTCTGCCGAGTTCGGTTTCGGTAAGTTTTCCTGTCCTTCAGAGACACTCTTTCTTCTCTTTTTCTTTCTTCTCCGTTTATTTGATTTTTTCCTCTCCCGATACAATTAGGTATTTCTAGTCTTCTTTTTCTTCAGGTTAGCTGATTCTTTTCTGATTGGGCAGTTCTATACTTTCCATTGTTTTGCTTTTCCAGTTCTTTATTATCATCCATAGCACATCTTTTAATCCCAAATTCAATTCTTATATAATGGCTGTAGATTCAAAAAGGTTATGTAACGGTTTCTTCTTCTTCTTCTTCTTCTTCTTCTTCTTCTTCTTCTTCTTCTTCTTATTATTATTATTATTATTATTATTATTATTATTATTATTATTATTATTATTATTATTATCATCTTTTACCCTAAGTTTTTCGTGGCTTTAACGCCATTAAAGTTGATTAATTTCTTTTTCATTTTAAAAATACTATCTTTTTTTAACGATGTAAGACTTATACATGTATTTTCGTTATATTAGATATCATAAATATATTTGATATGTACAAACGTTTTCAGCCTTTAGTACATTTTTTGATTTTAGTATTCTGTACATTCGGTATCCTCCTTTGAGAAGTGTTGACATTCAGGACGTCTTCATTTAGTTTGCAGATATATAGACGCATAGACACATAGAGGCATATAGTCAAAGGGTATGCCAGTAGTTATTTGTGAGGCAAAGATAAGCTTAGCCTAAGCTTTGCTCAAGAATCCCACACCCGAACACAAAAACCCACATACGCAAGCATACAAACCAAACATTCATAAAGGTACATGTTAACACACACACACACACACACACACACATATATATATATATATATATATATATATATATATATATAAGTGGGCATGTGTGTTGGTATGTAGGTAGATACACTTTACAAAAATTAGATAGTTAGATAGATAGATATTAGCAAGCTTTCATCGATAGAGAGTTATTAACAAATAGAGAACAAACTTATATATATATATATATATATATATATATATATATATATATATATATATATATATATATATATATAATGGACCTACCTCAATAGATTGATAGATATTAAGAAACTGGGATGAACTCAAAATACACTGAATATATAAATTATATTTTAAGAAATAATTTTTTACTTAATGAAATATTTTGAGCAAGGAAGTTTTGCTGAGTGGAATAAACACGGCTGACGGAATATTCGGTAGGCGAGTTCATAAACACTTAAAAAATTCTCAGTGTTTTCAGGATGATCTCACCGGAATATATCAACTGTTTTAACTTTGTGCTTTAAATGAATTATTTTCTTATATTTTTCCGACAACCTTGAATTTATATTTCTGTTTGTTTTTGTATTTCTTCGTAACCTCAGCTTCTATGGAGTAAGTGGCTTGTGCCAATCGATTTTTTGTTCAACAATGCCTTTTCTATTGATCCGGAACAAGAAACCAGAGCCTGTCGAACTCAATGGTAAGACTGTAGTCTTCTCTCAGCATACGAACGTATTTTTCCCCTGATACCTGCGCGGACTGACAAGCTGAGTTGAAGGGGAGAACATATGACCTAGAGTAGTGAACGTAAGCTGCTTATCTGATATTTTGGTCTTGTTTTTGAGCACCATGATCGAATCAAAAACATGACTATCATTACTTAGTCCACAGTCAACATTCTGGGTACGAAATCCAACCTAGCAAGGATAGAAAATTAAGAAACAGAATATGTGACAAGTTTATATATATATATATATATATATATATATATATATATATATGTGTGTGTGTGTGTGTGTGTGTGTGTGTGTGTGTGTGTGTGATTAGATAAGACATGAGTAGAAATAGTGTTCCAAAAACTTTTCATGTATTTCAAAATAATAAATTCTGGACTCTTAAATGTTCACTCTGTCAGCCAGACTTATATTACGTCGAGAGCCTTGCCTTAAATGAGGTAAGACTCCTATAAAAAGAGTGTCCTAGTTACCTGGTGCTGAGGCTCAGTTCTGGTTCTCTATTGAGTGTGGAGTGCTCTTGCATTATTGCTAGTGCCGAAATTTCATACAAATCTGTATAGATTTGATTCAAATAAATATCATATGGTACATAAAAAAATCTTGAATAGATTTAAGTAAAGCATTCATTATAAGTTCTAAAAAGAGGTCTTTTTACGATCACGTTTCGTCAGAGGACTCTGTGACAAAAGAAAACAAAATGGAGGTATAAAGATAAAGTATTTGACGATTAGGCAACAGAGAGAAGAAAAAAGAGAAAAACGTACAAAGGGGGAGCAAAAGAAAAAAAAATGCTTTCGTAACAAAAAAGATCCTTTTTAGAACTTTTATGTATGCTTAATTCAAACCTGTTTGATTATATTTATATCAGATTATAATCTAAATCTTTATACATTCAAGGTTTTACTACAATCATTCTTTTTTATTTGATTTTTTGGTCTATGATAATTTCAAGGGGTGCTCCACGCTCGCAGGAAATGAACGATCACTGCTAAATAAAGTTCAGTGTTGTACCAATGACACCCTCTAAAAATGTGCTCACTATTCTTCGGATACATTCTGCTCTTCAACTCAATTCGCTCCATAAAAGATGAAATGTCTTTATTGGTTTAACCGAGGAATATTCACCATTCTTACTTAATACAAAAACTCAGCCAACATAATTAGAATATTTGTTGTTCAAATGCTCTCTCTTTGCCTAAAGAGTAAAGTGATCCATTGAAAGAAATTCAATATCTAATCACCTACATGGTACAATATACTGTGAAAATGGCTGCTATTGTACTGAATGTTTTCTTTTAATTTTTTCTGACCATCTTATTAATTGTATTTCAAGAATATGAAATAATAAAACCGCCTCTTGTATACATACACTTTAGATAGCAGATGGAGAATCCTGAGGAATATAGAGAAAAATAAAAGAAAGAGAAAATATTGACAAATACCTAGATCTTGCCATCGAGCTGAAAAAGTTGTTGTAAATGATAACAGGAAATGGTATGTGCACATATAAGAAACTATCCTGAAAATAAGACACACAATTATCAGGGATTTTGCTTGAGAACTGATTAAAGCTGCGGAATATTAAGGTAGCAGTCTTACCAAATATAGTGTAAGTTTTAGGAATAATCACGAAGAACTTGAAAAGTGTATTGGGGGAACTCGTGATCTGATAAAAACACTGCAAAGATCACCAATAATACTTTGAAGAACTGAGGAGACTTGTAATCAGTCAGAATTTAGTAAAAGAAAAAAAAGAAAAAGGAAAAAAAAAACTCCTGTTACTACTGGTGTCAAAAACCGAAAAAGAGCAGCAGCAACTTTGATACTACTAACAACACAACACGAATAATAATTATTAAAAATACTAGTACAACTAAGACTAAAATACTACTACTACTACTACTACTACTACTACTACTACTAATAATAATAATAATAATAATAATAATAATAACAATATTCTGAGAAGATACAGGAACTGAATTTGGGATTGAAAAATCAGCCAAGCTGATAAAGGAAAAAAGGGCGAAGAGAAACAATGGTAGGAAAAGAACAGCAAAATCTGAAAAGAATCAGAACAAACATTTTCAGGTTTTGTATTTTTTTTTTTTATCTAGGTATAAAGAAAATTATAAAATTACAAAATGACATTTATTTGGAAATATTCGAAGCAGACACAATCAAATATAGTTGAAAGAAAAAAATAAGAAAATAATACTTCAGAAGAACTAGGAAACTTTTCGAAACAAAACAGTACCGGAAAATACATTAAATAAATAAACAACTGGACAGCCTTCCTTTTAAAATACTCTGTACCTTTCTTAAAATCGATAAGGAAGTATCACAAACATCGATCAAAGGGAAAGAAAACATATGGTAATGCGTAAGACCTTGAGTAATTTCCTATGTTGCATTGCTTAGGGTGTTCTCATATGACATACTGTTTGGGTCTATATTATCTTGCGAGCGTTTTTCTTTCGAGTGAGTTTTTATTTTGGGTGAATTTTTGTCTTTCGTTCATAGTGCATTCAATATCAAATTACCTTAATGCAAGATGCCTTTGGTGCAATCCTCTAATGGTTTCATAAATCGATATTGGTGTGGGTATAGGATGTGCCCTTTGGATGCGAGTACCCTTCTCTGGGTGTTGCCTAAAGTATTCTATATATAAAGTTGCCTTAAATGTTGCGAGTTGCCTTAAATGTTTCATATACCCAGTTGTCCGGGGTGTAAGTTGCCTTGGGAGTGACATGCCTAGGGCGTTAGTTACATTCAGTGCAAGTTGTCTTACGTAATTTTTAAAAGCAAATTTGCCTTGATAGTAAGTTATATGAGGTGTGAGTCGCTTGGGTGAAATTTGCCTTAAGCGCGAGTTGCCTTACGTGCTTTCCCATACGACGTAGGTTTGGTGCTAACTGTGATAGTTATTTGATCTTTGTTTTGACTTGGTTGTCTTTATTTTTTATATATTACCTAAGGTCAGTGCTGATTTAGGTGAATGGACTTGGCGTGTTCCCTTTCTTTTTTCATATGTTTCATACTAAGATGCTTTTGGTGTGAATTGCTTTGGTGCCTTTGTTTTTTCATAAAGAGCAAGATAATTTAGACGCTTTCAATTATTTTTTCATATATCCTTGGGTGATATGCTTAGGGTGTGTGTTACATTGTATGTGCTTCCTCTGTGAATGGTTTCTTGCAATGGGTATATTTTGCTTTGAGTGACTTTTTTTTTTCATATATTGCCTTTGGTCAGTTGCCTTGGGTGCGAGTCGCCGTGGGTGAATTTCCTTTCGTACGAATTGCCTTAGCTGTATATTGCCCTGGTTGATTACACATTGCTGCACTCATATGACATGTTGCTTTAGTTTGAATCTCTTCTATGTATAAGTTGCCTTAGTTCTTGGGTAAGAGTTGCTTTGAATGCCTTGGAAAGTTTCTTTTTCAAATATGGCCTTAAGTAAACGCAACCTTGGGTGAATGGCCTTGGCTGCAAGTTGCATTTGTTTGTTTTTTCATTAGGCGTGATTATCTTTAATGTAATTTGCCTAAAGTGTTTCACATATTGGGTCGGATTGCCTACTATGTTTCATATACCCGGGAGCGAGTTATTCTTTACACAAGTTGCTTTAGGTTGTTACATGAGCGCAATTGGTCTCTCTGCTTTTTTTCACAAATCGTAATTTATCGAGTATCCTCGGGTAACTTGCCTTGGGTGTGTCTTGCATCAGGTGTAATTTCTTTGGGGTTGTTTTCTTGGCGTGTTTTCATTTTGTTGCGAATTTCCTAATGTGTAAGTTTCTTAATTGAGGCAGTCCTCACTTACATTTTAGGCAACTTACTTTTAGGCAATTTATGGTGAGTGTTGCCTTGGGTGTAATCTGCCTTGAGTACGTGTTGCGTTGGGTGAGTTGCGTTGGGTGTGAGTTTACTTGTGTGATTTGCCATTGGGTATGATTTGCCTTGGTTGTTAATTGCCTTGGGTTGGAATTACACTGAATGCAAATTGCCTTGCATGCTTTCTCATTACTTTGATGTGAAGTGCTCCCGTAGTTGTATTAAGTTTGAATTTCACTGTGCATTAGTTGGCTTAATTTCTTTTCCATAAATTGAATGAGGGTAGTCTTGGGTACATGCTGCCCCAACTTTTTCTTATTGAAGCATTTTCTTTCGTATGTTGATACTCATGTATAAAATGATTACAGTATTTATTATAAAATTTTGCCTTGGATGCGAGTTGCTTTGCGTGTCACTTGGGTCAATTATTTCATATACCAAGTTTCTTTGAAAACAAGTTTACTTGGGTGCCAATCGCTTTGGGTACTTTTATTTTAGATATACTGCTTTGAGTAAGAGTAGAGTTGAATGGCTTTACTTAGGTGCAAGTTGTCTTGAATTGGCGTTGCCAAAGGTACGAGTTATCTCAAATGTTTCATATACCCGGTTGTCTAAGGTATGATTTGCATGACTTATGAGTTGCCATTAGCACAAGTTCCTGTAAGTGCTTACATAAGCTGAAGATGCCTTAAATGTGAAATTAAGTATAATAATCTATGATATGTTGCTTTTAGATTTAGTCAGTGTTACCTTGAGTTCTTGGGTAGGAGTTACCTTGGGTGCCTTTCTTTTTCATATAGAGCCTCGACTGAGGTAGGTCTTGGGTAAGTGGCCTTGAGGGCATGTTGCTCCAGATGTGTTTCCTTTCATTTTATTCTTTTATTTGCGAATTGCCTTGGTCGCAAGCATTGGGTGTCAAGTTGCCTTGGCTGTAAATTGGCTTTAAAAGAAATTGTAGACGAAATATTATAGGCAAAAGAAACGGAAATAAGTCACTTTTTTGTCTTTTCGATTTGATCGGTGTTTGTCGTTTCGTTTTGTCACTTTTGGCTCTTTTCGTTTTCATCCGTATTTTTTTTGTCTTTTCATTCTTTTATCTTTTCGGTTTTGTAGGATTTTGTCTTTTCGTTTTTTCTTTTCGGTTTTGAGTCTTTCGTCGCTATCCATTTTTTTAATAGTTTTTTTTTATTCCATTATTTTCATTTTTTGCCTTTTGATTTTCCTCCGTTTTTTGGTTTTTCATTGTGTCCTTTTTGTTTGCATCTCTTTTCATCTTTTCGTTTTATCTTCTGGCTTTTGTATTTTTCTTACCTCCCTTGTGTTTTTGTCCGTTTTTGTCTCTTTGTTTTTGTCTTTTCGTTTTCGACTATTTTTTGTGTTTTCCTTTTTTCCTTTGGTTTTTATCTTTTTTCCTTTTCGTCCGTTTTCATCTTTTCATTTTGTCTTTTCAGATTTGTTTCTTTTGTCATTTTTTCTTTTCGTTCATGTTTTTGTCTTTTAAAACAAAAAGACAAAAATGATGATCCATTTTTTTCTTTGTTTTAATCTGTTTTTATTTTAATCTGTTTTCGTTTTTTTCATTTTCGTCCGTTTTTGTTTTTGTTGGTTTTTTCTTTTGTTTTGTCTTCTCGTTTTTGTATCTACCTATTCGTCCGCTTTTTTCTTTTCGTTTGTATTTTTGTTTTTACTTCTTTTGTCTCTTATTGTTTGTGTCCAAATTTTTGTCTTTTAAAACGAAATGACAAAAAGATGGTTCATTTTTTCTTCGTCTCTTCTCGTTTTTATATGTTTTTTGTCTTTTCATTTTCATCTGTTTTTCTCTTACTGTTTTTTTCTTTTCGTTTTTGTCTCTTGTTACTTTTTGTTTTCGTCCGATTTTTCTCTTTTTTTTTGCCTGTTTTCATCTTTACTTTTTGTTTTTCCGTTTTCGTCGATTTTTATCTTTTTTGTTTTTGTCATTGTGGTCTTTTTGTTTTCTTCCACATTTTCCTGTTTTGTTTTATCTTTTCATTTTGTCTTTTCCTTTTGTCTTTTCGCTTTCGTTTTATCTTTTTTTTTTTTTTCGTTTTTGTATTTTCGTTTAATGTTTGTCTTTTTCTTTTGTCTCTAGTTTTTTTTTTCACTTTTGCTTATTTCGTTTTAGTCCATTCATGTCTTTTCATTTTTATCTTGTTTGTCTCTTTTTATTTTTTTTATCTAAAGCAAAAGGCAAAAACAAAAGGGTAAAATGAGAAGATAAAAAACAGCAAAACCGAAAAGAGACAAAATAGACAAAAACGAACAGACAAAAATTAAAGGACAAAAAAATTGAAAGAAAAAATGAAAACGTTTTTCTGCTTAAAGAAAGAAAAGACATACAACATCAGAAAACGAACAAAAACGAAAAGGGACAAAAGAGACAATAACGAATAGACAACAAAAAGACGAAAAGGTTAACGAAAACGAAAATATAAAACAAAAATTAAAATAAAAATAAAAATACAAAGAACTGACGAAAACGAAAATTGACAAAAGAAACAAAAAGACAAAAACAGACAAAAATGAAAAGACAAAATGAAACGACAATAGCAGATGAAAACGAAAATAGTCAAAAACAATCAGTCAAAACAAAAAACAAAAACAGACGAAAAAGAAAAAGAAAAAGAAAAACGATAAAAACAGACGAAAAGGAAAAGAAAAATGAACAGAAACAATGAGACAAAAATGAAAAGACAAAAAAAGATAAAAACAAAAAGATAAAAACGAAAAGAGACAAAAACGAAAAGATAAAACTTTCTCCAAAACGATAGCTAAACGTCTGGGGTTTTTTGTCTCTTAATTTTGTCTATTTGTTTCAGTCTTATCGTTTTGATCTTTTCGTTTTCGTTCATTTTTTTCTTCTTTTTCTTTTGTTTTCTTTTTCGTGTCATCTTTTTGTTTAGGTCTCTTTTTGTCCGTTTTTGTCCGTTTTGTCTTTTCATTTTGTCTTTTCTTTTGACTCTTTCTGTCTTTGTCCGTATTTTTTTTTTTTCATTTTTTTTTCGAAGTTCGTTTTCATCCATTTCTGTCTTTTCGTTTATCTTTTCGATTTTGTCACTTTTGTCTATTTTCATTTTCGCCCGTATTTTTTTTTTTTTTTGTCTTTTTCTTATCGTCGGTTTTTGTTTTTCCGTTTATGTCTTTTTATTTTCGTCCGTTTTTTGTCTTTTCATTTTGTCTCATTGTTTTTGTCTTTTTTCTTTTCCTTTTCGACTACTTTTATCATTTTTTCATTCTTGTCTTATCTAGTTCTTTTCCATTTCATCCGTTTTTGTGTTTTCGTTTTCTTCCGTTTTTTTTTTTTAAGTTTCGTTTTTTTGTCTTTTTATTTTTTCTTTTTCTTTTTGTCCGTGGTTGTTTTTCGTTTTTATCGTTTAGATTTCGTCTGTTTTCATTTTGACTCATTGGTTTTGTCTTTTTGTCTCTGTTTTCGTCCTTTTTTGTCTGTTTTTGTGGCTTTTCAATTCCATCTTTTTTGTCTTTTGATTTTGTCTCTTTTGTCTTTTCATTTTATCTTTTCATTTTGTCTCTTTTGTCTCTTTTATTTTTTGTCTTTTATTTTCTTTTCGTTTTTGTCTTTTTGTTTCATTTCGCTTTTGACATTTTGGTTTTGTCTGTTTTTTCGTTTCTTGCAAGTTTTTATTTAGTGCTTTCGTTTTTACCTCTTGTTTCTTTTCGCTTTTGTCAGTTTTTGTTTGTTTGTTTTTTTTGTTTAGTTTTTTTTTTCTCTTTTGTTTCCTTTCGTTCTTATCTTTTTCTTGTCTTTTTATTTTGGCTTTTCTCAAAATATTGAGAAGAGACGAAACAAAAACTAGACCAAAAGAAACAAAAATGAAAAGTGAATAGAGACAAATTATGCCAAAATAATAAAGAGACAAAAGAAAAAAAATGAAAGGAGGAAAAACAAACAAAAAAGAAAAAAAGAGACATAAATGAAATGACAAAGAGAAAAAAGTCAAAAATTAACAAAAAGAAAAAAGGGGAAAAAAGAAAAATAGGGAAAAGAGTCATGCCACAAAGAGGACAAAAATGACAAAAACAGACAAAAAAAGGAGACACAAATGAAAACACAACAGATACAAAAGAGTCAAAATAAAATGGAAGTAAAAATGAAAGAATAAACGAATAAAATAAAGAAAAAAAAGAGAAAAGGGACAAAAAAGTAATGAAACTAAAGGGACAAAAAAGAGAAAGAGACAAAAGAGACAAAAAATAGGCAATTCACTTTAAAAGCAACTCGGTTTAAAGGCAACTCATCCTAAGCAACTTACATATGCTTTTAGCCTTGGTACACCCACTGTAAATTGCCTTGGTTCGTAGATAAAACATTGTAGACAAAAAAAAAAAAAAAAGAAAAAAAAAAGAGGTAATGTCTATTGTTTCATATATCAAGTTTTCTTGGCTATAAATTGTCTTGGGAGTTAATTGTCTTGGGTGTTTATTTTTCATGAGTTGAGTTTGGTGCGAGTTACCTTTGGTAGAACTTGCTTAGAATGTAAGTTTTCTAGGGTGCATGACGAGTTGCCTTTAATATTATTCTCACTATGTATAAGCTGCTTTAAGTTCTTGTGTACGAGTTGCTTTGGGTGTGAATCGGCTTATGAGCAGTTGTAATATGTATCGCCATGGGTGAATATTGACATGAATGAGTTGCCCAGAGTGCGAGTTGCCTTAGCATGCGAGTTGCCTTGTTAGTCCTTGTCTTGAATTCAAATTGCCTTTCATATATTTATTTGTTTAAGGTATGAGTTGGTTTGAGTTGCCTTAAGGTGCAAATTGCATTACGTAAAATGTTTCGTATACGAAGTTGCTTTGGGTACAATTTTCTTTAGGTGCGAATTTCCTTGGGTGCCTCTCCGCAAGGAGAGCACCAAGAATTCACACCAGCCTGGTATGAATTGCTGGTGCTTTCAGGTAACGTATTTCCTTGCATCTAAGTTGTTTGCGAGTTGTTTTATTTGTTTTCACAGGGCGTGTTTACTTAAAAGCGAGTTACTTTGCGTTTCTGCTACCTTTGTTAACTTGTTACCTTACGTTTGATTTCCCTTTGGTATTTTCATTGCTGTGTTGCCTTGTTTCTTTGATTGCATTCATATGTTGTGCTGTCTTAGGTGCAGCTTGCTTTGGGTGCAATTTGTCTTAGGTATAAATTACCTTGAGAGCAGGTATACTTGGGCAAATTAATATATGCCAAGTTGACTCATGTTCCTAAAAGAATAGAGTGATTTCATTTTTGTTTATTTGGGTGACATCCATCCTACAAATTAAGTCCATAAAATCATTACATATTTTAACGTACTATTCTTAATTCTGATCAGAAGATGCAACCTTCAGTTTATATGGTTGAACAGAAGAATTTTTCATCCTGTAGAATACACAATGAGAGAGAAAAAAAAGCGAAAAGATTAACAAATACCTGAATCTTGGCCTTGTGCTGAAAATGCTGAATATAAAGGTAACGGTGATACCAATTGTTATTGGTGCTCTAGGAACGGTCTTCACAGGTTTGGAAAAAGACTGAAAAAGCTAGAAATCAGAAGAAGAATTGAAATCATACGGACTACATCATTAAGATCGGCTAGAATACTTAGAAGAATCCAAGAGACCTTAAGAGACTTTCAGTCACTCAGACTCCAGTGAAACGGGGCTTAAAATTCGGAAGGTCTGAAATAATAATATTGCTTAGACTTTAGGAAAAAAATACCACTTATACTTGTGTAAAAATCTCAAAAGGAGTAAAACGATAATAACTGTAAACCTGAAGAGTTCATGAGAACTATTGAATATTACGATTTTCTGAAAAGACAATATTCACAAGCAAGACTTGTAATTATAATATTGATTTATAGATGCCATATATTCAAACGACAGATTAATATTTAATATTATTCATATAATCATGCAATCTAAATAAACCCATTAATACATTATTATTTAATAGAATCTTATGTTACAATGAAATTCAATTTCATAATTAAATAATTCACATTTGTTTGACATTTTTCTACCTGTTGTCCCATGTTAAATTTTTCAGGAACTAGCGTTATATTTGAATCAATTTTCAGAGTAAATAGATCTTCTTTTTCGATATTAGTTTATATTCCCTTCTATCCCAGCTAAGGTATCAAAATTTGGAACGTATTTAGAAATATTGACATTAAAACAAATCCTTAGTATCGGAGGTAAGCTGAGAAGTGTTGTTTTCCTTGGTCATGATATGTTGTTAGTCACCGTAGTTGAGGTGACCGAAATGATCCCTTTTCAATAGCTACGAGAGCAAGGTGTAGGGGAGGGCGCTACTCCTTTCCCTGAATTGCTCCACTTTACCCTTGATACATACCTTATATTTCAAGGACATATCAAGTACCATTTTAAAAATCTTTGGTATGACGCAACCTGGGATTGAACCCAGGTCTTTCAGGCCATTAGGCGAGCACTCTACCCACTTAGTCAATGACGCATCAACTTTTTTAAGAAATATAATGATTTTTCAAAAATCAAATATAAAAGAATTGTATTATTCCTATTGGAATATTATAAAATTGAAATGGATTTTATAAGAATTACTCATAACGAAATTCCACAGAATTGTAACTGTTACCAAATGAAAAGTAAAAAACTGAATATACAAATAAATAAATTTATAAAATAATTTAGTCTACTTTGAAAATGTACAAATTGAATATCAACTGGTGCAGAGTTTTAGCTATTTTTGGATTGTTGCTTATACATACTTTTTGTTATAAAGTTTCACTGCAGCAGGTTTTGTTAATAAATAAAGCCATTTGGAATATATAAACTCCCGCTAAAAATAGTATGATTTTGGAATATGCAAGAAATAATCTTTTTGTCGAAAGCTTCTAAGATATAGTCATATATGATGCATATAGTCTTAAAAACTCTGAAATGTTTATGGAAAAATAATTTTGTAGACATCCTGAAAGCGCAACAAATATATTTTCAGTGGAAACTTTAACAGATTTGTCTTGGGATTATTTTTTACTCTTACTTAAAAAGTAAGAGACACATGAAAGATTTATAAAAGATTTATCGATTTATATATGATTTTCTTTTGTTATCTGTTTTGTTTGTTTGGGTGTGGATTATAAATATTAAAAAGTAATTATTTTGATTTGACAAATTTAAGATATAATTATAAACCTAATTAGTCACATTTAATTAATTGTGAATATTTCATTTAGTAAAAGAAAGTAAACGTTAACATCATTCTCTTAGAAATTTAAAAGCGTTTTGTTTATTTATACATTGAAAACCGACAACCTGTCGTAGATCTTGTTTCTATACCAATTTTTATTTCAGATAACCTACATTTTTTTATCGGAAAAAAAATTCAGTGAAAGTTAGAAACGTTTGGCTGCCTTTAGATGTTTGACGGACACTTTCTAGTTAATGATCCCAAAACTTTTGCTAAAAACATCTCCCCCTTTCGAAATTTACAAGTATTTCAATAAATTTACCTTAGAAGTATATGTCAGTATTCTACTTACATCAGCAAGCCATATAAAAGAAAGTTTAAGTCAGTTGCTTTATATTTTCACTAAGCAAATAAGTCCGAAAATTGCGTCTTCATCAAGCTATAACTTGATTATCGGTAATATTTTCTTATTATTTCCTTCTCTCAAATTCTAAGCTGGTGAAGGTATTTTACCTACGAGTTATGGTCGATTCGTAATTTGGAAGTTAAAATGTATATAAAAAACTGAAGAAGCTGACTGAAAAATAGTCTTAGTATGTAAATACGACACTTGTATATACGTTTTTAGATAAAGTTAAATAAAAATATGCAAATTTCAAGATAAGGAAGTTTTTTTTCTGTCCCAGCCTCCTAATATAGAGTGATAAAGATAGCAGAAAAAATAGAACAGTTAAAATTGAATAAACGGATAATCAGATGGATATATATATATATATATATATATATATATATATATAGAGAGAGAGAGAGAGAGAGAGACAGGGCTGAGAAAGAGGGATAAGGGAGTGGTTTTCATGAAAGGCTTATTTTATAAAGAGAGATTGTTTTGAAATTTCTGTGTCAAAATTTGGACCTTTAAAAAGACTTGAACCTAAACTGCATCTCTTTGAAGCCCAGCAGCTGCAGCTGCCCCAAAGGCAGATATATCTCTCAGTATATTAGCATGCTATCAACTCGAATATACTTGTACAGAGAGAGAGAGAGAGAGAGAAAGGAGAGAAAGAGAAGGAGTGTAAGTGAGAAAGAGTAAATGAGAGAAAGAGTAAATGAGAGAAAGAATAAGAGGCAAAAGACGGAGAATGTTATTAGTATCATTTTCTCCGAATCGTCAGTATCTATAAAGAATGCCCCCTTAAGAAATGCTACTCGCAAAATTTGATACATAGCCGGTCTTATTGGATTCTAACTCCGTAGGCTACTGTTGGACTTGAGTAGTGAGACATGGACAGTAAGCCAGCTTGAATGGGCAGGGAATCGACTTTCAGTGTCCTCCTATTCCCCGCCTTTGCTATACCCTTTCTTCTTTCTTCTCTTCCTTGCTTGATAATCAAAAGAAATAATGGGATGTACTTAGTCCACTTGTTTGCCTCTTGAACCGGACTTGCCCTTCAGCATTTGCCAAGTCGGTCGCCAGAATAAAATAATAAAAAATAAAAATAAAACCAAATAAAATCTCTGTCCAGGACACAGATGCTATGAGCCTCTTCCTGTCTTCAACATGGGCCAAGGAGTGTGAAAGAAGATAATCGGAGTAAGAAGAAAGGTGGACTTACTGTTAGGGGTCTCGTATTATGTATTTGGGTGGGAAGAGGAATAGGTCGTGTCTAATATTTCTTCCTGCGTTAATTTGAAGTAAAACTTGAGTAATTCCAACCCCATCTGTGTTTCCCAGAGCCATATGTTTTTTTTTTATTCTTTTTAATTTCTCTGATTTCTTTCCTCTCGACTGAGAACGAACAAGTTGGAACGGTTCTTTGAAACATAAAAGCCGAAAAAAAGGGTCAAAACACACATAAAAAAGCAAAACTCACGCCACCTCAATATTATCTCCCTTGTGTGAGCAAAAACATGGCTGCCCAAAGAGACAGAGATTTACTTGTGTTTACACGAATATTTATTAAACAATAAAGCAATATATATCTATATATAACACTTTCGCCGTTAGAGAAAAAATAAAACAGCAGTGAAATCCGGACAAATATTATGTAAAAGTTGTATATTAAAAGAAAGTGTATAGCTAATATCACAATATTAAAAAATAAGACAAAACCCGATCTCAATTCTGGATATCACGTTATCGATCGTCAGAGGAGTCACTTTCTGCCACCTTTCTCTCTCGCTCTCTCTCAATATATATATATATATATATATATATATATATATATATATATGTAAGTATGTAGAGATACAGAGAGAGAGAACAAAAGAGAGTGAGAGAGAGAAGCCGATGAGTGAAACTGGGCGGGAGAGAGTAGGAGTGGATGGTTGATCAAATAATTAATGGGTAACTGATTAGACAAATCCAGTAAGGCTAAAATGATATTGCCATGTAATGTTCACATGATTTTACTGTAATCGAATAGTAATCACACTTGCGTGCACACGCACACATATGCCATTATACACACAAATCCATACACCCTTATAATAGCTTACTCACATAACCATAGAAAACCAGTTTGTTGTTACTGCTGTGTCTTTACTGACTTATTTAGCCCGTACAAAAGCAACCCTGCAAAAATAAATAAATAAATAAATAAAATTTAAAAAATTTAAAAAATCAAGTAAGGTACAATAAAAAAAACACACTGTCCTTTAGGGAGATTTACGTTGCCAATATAGCAAAACCAAAAGTAAAATTTCTTTAATTTGCTGATGTGTAATTACTCCTACACGATTTAAATATTTAAAAAAAGACGAAAAAATACCTTCCAGTCCAAGTGATCAAAAGTTATCGATTTGACGTTTAACCTTGACTTCTCAAAATCTGGTCGTATGTAAATAAGAAGCAGCCCACTCAAACCATAGTCTTGTTTGGTCTTACGACAGAGTATGCATATTCTCTTTTTTATTCGAAAAAGTGTTTCCTGGATATTAGATACCTTTTATATCAATGTATTTGTTCCCTGTAAGTTTTTTCTCGTTTCTCTATCAAATTTTATTTCACTTCAATGAAAATGTGGAAAACGCTAACGTTTAGTCATATTTTGTGATTTAGAAACTTATGTACTTATTATGTTATCTTTCACGCAACTATCTTCTTTTCTCGCACTGAGGATAAATATGGACTCACGTATTCACGAATGATGAATGGACATCAAGGAAACACAAAATAGAGAAATCTGTGGTACACAGCTTGACAATTTCAGCTTGAATACTTCCAAGGCCACGCCGCCTTCACCGATCACTTTAAAGCAATCTTTTACCTACTAAATGGCGTAATCACTTTAAAGAACAACTCACATATCTAAAAATTTTAACTTTCAACTTCACACATTTTAATTACTATTTAATAACTGGTGACTCCAACCGAACGAAAAAAACCTTATAGATATGTAAACGTTTCCCATTTATATTTTAGTCTTCCGGCAAGGAACAATTTCCGAAATATTTCAACATAACGGTACCAAATTGAAGGTTGTAATGTTATTACACCAAATAGGACGTTGTATCTTTACATACCAAATATACGGTTGTACCATAACGTGCTAGAACAGGTTAATGCGTGTATCACTACGTCTTAAGTAGTTGTCGGACTTTGTTGTAACCTCACAGTTGGAAAAGTTGACGAACGCATAAAGCTCTGTCATTGATCACTAACAAAAATGTTTATTCGCTCCAACACTTTTTAAGTAGTCGTCGGGAGGAAGGAATGGACATTGAAAGCTGAGACGAAAGCGTTCACTGAATAAAGAGAAGTAACGTGTCAGGAGGAGAAAATGAGAGCAGACAGAGACCTTTAATTTTCTTTTGTTTCATCTTCTAATTTTGATATGTTGGTTCGCTTGTTTCGTCTTCAGCGGTTCGCGTCAGGTATGAGTCACTTTTCGGAGTCCACCCCATTTTTCAACAATCTTCACATTGTCCTAGCTAGTGTTTACTCGCGTCTTTACCTCTTTGTGTTCGGATGCTAAACCTTTTTCAAATCTGTCGTCGATTTAATTCCGTCTGCTGTCAGAGGGAGGATATATCCGCCTCTTGCGCAAAAGATTCGGGACCTCTTGTTTTTCTGTCACTTTTAACTAACATAGTCATTCAATCATGACTGGCTGACCTAAACAAGTGCTTTAGCCTTAGTCAATCAGAGGTCAGCTGACTGTTTTCGTAGACTCTAAGTCTTTTTTAAATTATTTTTCTTTTTTTTTTTTCTCTCTCTCCTTCACCAGGAATTAACCTCTCGTTCTCTTTATAACTTTTACTGACCATATCACGTTACAAGGCTTTCATTATATAGCCTAATAACCCCGAAAAGAAAATAAACATTCACAAGACTCTTTTAAAAACATACACACGAGGACACATCATTGTTTTACGTCAAACCTATTGAACCTTACATGAACCCAGATTTCCCTGAACTCAGTATGCTGGTTGTAAATAAGTTTGTTTTTGATATGATAATATGGTAAAAAAAGAGATTAATTGTGGTAAATCTCTTTCACAAGAATTTGACACAGTCATCAGACGTCATAACAAATGAAATAGGCCTTAGAAAAAGTCTTTAGACTTTAAAAGTCATTGCAAAATTTCTACTTATATAATGTAATTATACGACATGTGAATTTATGATTTTTCCGTTGTGACTGTGGTTCATGATAATGTTGATTCTGTTTTGGACCTAGTGAATGATTTTAATTCGCATTTCCCTGATAATCTCCGCTATATGGGGAAATATTCGGCTTATTATAAAATTGCGTTCAGTACAAACGAAGACCACCACAAGATTTCCATTCTATTGCAAAATAAATGGGAAATTGCTGTAGTCTGTATTCTGACTGAAATGCTGGATAACATAGATCATAAGTGTTCCTGGGGAATAACAATATCCGCCTGTTACATAACCAGGCTGATTTCTAACGGGCCGATTTAATGTTAACAAAAAAAAATAAAAGCATTCGTAGACGCTTATGAAATTAAACTACAAAGAGAATTAACTTTAGAAATTAAACTGAGAAAATTATATAATCACGTTACTAGAATCTACCCGAGGTTATATTAATTCCTTTTAGCATTAAAATGCATAGTTACATTTTACGAATTATAAATGGCTGTTAGTCACCTTGTTTGTATTTTTTTCAATTGCCAATACGGTCTGTTTTATCCATATACACGAAAGGGTTATTTTTTCTGTTTCTTTAAAAATATAATAATAAAAGATTGATGCCAAACAAAAAAATAGTTATCGAATAATTATGCAGTAATACAAAACAAATACTAGGAAAAAAACTTAACAACAATTTCTCCATAAATCAATTTTTTTTTTTAATTTGGCCTTTTTTAAAAGAATTTTACGGTATGTTTTCGGTTTCTATTTGATGCAAGCTTTTGTTTGTTGTTCTAAAATAAGCCCCTTTTCAGTATGTTATGGACTAGTAAAATATTTTGGAAAAAGTTTCCCAAATTCTTACAACAGACTTTCTTAAACTGTATTCATTATGTTTTGCCATAAATAATCTGGATAATTAAGTATAACAAAACAAGAACAATCAAACTGCCATTTGGCTAGATGGAACTATTTGTCCTCCTCGAGAAAGTAAGTCAAAATAGTTTCTCTGCAGCGATATCACTATCATTGCCTACCATGACCAGGGAACATATTTCACATTGAAAACGTTTCATTATTTTGTTTGTGATATAACCTGAAATAGTGTACACTACTGCTTTGCTGTCTGGTGACAAAGAGAGTTCTTGTATTTCTGATTCATGCTGGGACAAAAATCAAGAAGTATTGAGTCATTATTCTTTTGAACTGGCTCGAAGCCTTCCTCCCAAAAGTTGATGCTTTCTTTTAACAAAGACCGACATGTGAGTATTCTCTCAGTATTCAATACTTCACGGATGCTCACGAAAACTCTACCACCACTAATCTGTCGATATTGAGAAAATCTATTTTCGAGTGGATCACTTTGTAATATACAGGTAAAAATACACTTGTATCCTTCCTCTAATAGTTCTTGCATAAGCATAGCCTGTTCTCTCAATGGTACAACGAAATTGTTGGATGTTTGCTTTGTTAGACAAAAACCTGAAATCTGTGCTCAAGACTCAACCCAATCAGTTTATATTTTGAAGAAATTACTTTTACCATTATATAAATTTACTGCATTGTTAAAAAAAATAGAAGTGTATTTTTTCTTGAAATTACTATTGTCCACCAGCATAATATCAATATAAGGAAGTTTGTCATGTTACTTCGATCAGGAAAATAGCTCACACAAGCTGCAATAGTTTTCCTATTAAAAATGACAATAGCTAAATTAATATTTTGTTTATTGCCACAAGGATGCAGTTCCTTGAATGTTTGCTTTGAGGCCTTACGTAATTGAGCATTTAGAATGTTATTTTTGTCATACATTTTATGTATATCAGACCAAACTATTTATCCATTCTCGGAAGAAATATGAATATATAATACTTGAAATACAAAACCAGGAAATACAAACTTCTTTCTGCGAAGTAAACTATTCCGGGTAATTTTTAAATATATCGACAGAATAAAAAAAAAACGGAAATATTATGGGGGAGAATTGGGAAGAGTTATGTATCACTTTTGGTCTCCCTCAAACTTATCAAGTAAAATTGTATATGTATTCACATTGGCTGAATGATTGTCTGCTACAATAACCCGAATAAAGAAAAATCCTCTATTTAAAAAAAAAAATACATTTAAGAATCTCTTGTGAAAGCTACTCACTATTAACTATTACTTAAGGGCAGGCTTTAATGATTAATGATTCTGTATTTATAAAACCAGTGATTCTAAATACCACTATTCTATTATAAAGTTCATAATCTTCATTTACATCAATGTACTCACCGCTATAAAATTGTGTTCCTTTTTTAAGGTAAATTTCATCTACATTAAGACACAATTTTCCAAGCCACCTCTTTGAATTTTCTCTAATAAAGAAAAAGATGGTAATGAAAACTTTTCCAAAAGTGATTTGTAGGATTGTTTATATGTATTAGCACAGTAGTAAGGCATAAAGTATTAGTTCTGAAGAAAATGAAGGACAGCCTCTTTGTTTGTAATGTTATCTTTGTGTAACTCTTTTAGAATTGAGTACGGGTTTTCGTCCATCAGATTTTGTTGGTAGTTTGTAAAATTTTCTTAAATCTTGTAATTTTAGCATTATATCCATATAAAAACCACTGTGATAATGGTATAGGGTTTCCATCGCACTGGAGCTGAACATGAAGATTTCGATCAGCGCGAATACATTCTTTTTTCGATGGAAAATGTGTTTCAAGGTCAAAGTCTGCTCTATAAATTAGAATATAATCTTCCGTTTTTTTTAGAATTCAAAACCGTTGAGATAAAACTTTTCTTCTCAAAAATGATTAAAATCTTTTATCGTCAGCTGAAAGAAAATCTTGTAAATTCAGCTGGTTGATGAATAATCCGTCGGAGTTTCGGAGGCTTTCTTAATTCTTTTGCAGTTGGCAAAAGAAACGGTTTTCTTATTTTTTCTGAATGGATTGTAATAAAAGGAATCTAAATCCGAATTCTGTTTGTTTGACTTTTCTTGCAAAATAAATTTTTAGTCAAAATATTTGATACAGAGAACTGAATTTTTTGTTGCAAACAAATCCTTACGGTTAATAAAGTTCACCTTTTTCTCGAGGAGATCGAATTTTCCAAGAGGAAAAGAAAATGTCGATACTTTTTCTCTATTCTTATGATAACTAGAAGAATATTCCAACACATCTGTTAATCATTTTTGTTAAACAAAATATCACGAAAAACTTTAAAAATTCAACGTTGAAATGCAATTAATTATGCGTTAGCAAATTTACCAAACAGCGTCTATAAACAAAACAGGGCGTAAAGACTATTTAAAATCGTAAAAGCAAAGTAACTCACGGCAGTTTATAATTCATGGATTAGTAAAAGAGAAAGTGTAAATATGCATTTTAATGTTGAAAGGAATTAAAATAAATTTCTAAAAATATGATTATATTATTTACTCTGTTCAGGTTTTTTAAGTTAATTCAATTTTTAGATTAACTTCATTTGCAGCTATGCATGGTTTTTGTCATTAGATCGGGCTGCTAGAAATCTGCCTGGAAATGTAATATGTGAGGCCGTAATATACTAGTCAGCTGTGCTTGAGGAGAACTTAATTTTAATCCAACGGTCGTTTCCGTAACCAATAACGATGTAGATTTTTCGAGTCACATCCTTTTTCAAATTACGTAAGAATTTGACTATTTTTCCGGTTTTAATTCATTGAGAAGATCTGCTAAAAACGATGTTCAACATCAACTAATGACGATCAGATTAAGGGATTTTTCAATCTTATTTATGAAGAAAAAGATAAATCCCGTTATCCTATAGCCTTAATCTCCGAATTTGGCTCACATATATTTTTCCATCTAATCCCTCGGCACCTGCACGTGATTATTTCTTAAAACTATTAACTCAATCACACGGATTACTAATATTAGAAATGACCAGAACTGTGTCTCACTAGGGTCTGAGTAAAACAATATAATTAGTTCACTTTCTTTTTTACTTACCTCATCTAATCCAAGAACAACACATTTAGGAATCTAACTCTTTAACATAACTGCTCTCTGAAAATACTAAAGTTCAAAATTAAAGCTCTTTTTTTTTTTTGCCCATAAATGCGCTTGATCTCCGAAAGAAAAAGTTCGCTTAAGGTTTATCGGAGGTTTTCGTTTATTTACATATCATAAAATCAGTTTAATATCTTTAACATCTGAATTTTATTTAGATACATTTTTCTTTTTCTTTAAAATTCAAATGAATAAAATGATCCCTTGACGAAATGTAAGTATATCCTAAAAACTAAAAAAAAATTGCAATCGTATTTGCGAAAACTTACATTTAATTTATTTTATTTTTTTTATTAGCCTTGTGAACAGTAGTTGCAGACAACCCAATTTTCGAAAATCGTTTCGATAAGAAGATGACTCAGAGGTCAAATAGAGTTTCAGGACTGATGCATCACTATTTCGATCACCGGAGCAGCACAACAGGTATATACCATAGATAATGTGTTAATCAAGCTTGGTAGTAAAGTGTTGTTAGTAATTATATAAAGCCCGGCCTTTTTAACGAAATATTTAAACAAAATTCTTTATGATGCAAGTGTAGCATCATCCCAACTCAGTTCACCTTTTCCGGCTTTTCTAGTCTAAGATTTGGTTATGTGAGGGCTTTTTCAATAAATATAATGGTATATATTTTAATAATATCAAAAGAGATGTTTCGAAGATGCGTCTACCTAGCCTTTTTAAATGTGACCGAAAAAATCATCTTTTTAATATTTTATACAACTTTTCCTGATTCAAAGTTGAGAAAGTTTATAATCATTAAAGATGTATAAGAACATTTCATATTGGATCTATTTGGGATCAAACGCTTTCAACCAGTGATCTGGCTATTATCAAAAACAAGAGTGAGACAAAGGCGATGTTTTCCACAGACAAACTGAAATATTGGACTGTCTTTATTGCCTCACTTCTTATGGAATCACTTGCGTGTATACCTATATATGTATATATAATAATTATTTTTTTCTCCTTTGAGAGTTTTCGTATTAGCGTTTGCTTATGGTTTCTCACTGGAGTCTGAGTGACTGCAGTTGCCTCAATACTCCTGGACTGTTCTCAGTATTCAGGCTGATCTAAATAATGCAGTAGTGTGGATGGTCTCTATTTGTCCTCCTATTTTCAAGTATTCCAGTCCCTTCAACAATCCTTTAGGGATTGTTCTTAGTGCACCAACCACAAGTGGTATAACCGTCACCTTCATGTTCCATAGTTTTTAGCTTTCGAGCAAAGTATAGGTACTTGTCTCACTGATCACAATATTATTATTTTACTCTTTTGAGAGTTTTTTCCCACTAGCATTAGCTGATGGCCTTCCACCGGAATTTTAGTGATAGCATTTCTCCTCAAGTCTACAGGACTCTTCAGTATTTTGGCAGATCTTGATAATGCTGTGGTCGCTACTCGTTCTCCTATTATTATAAGTATTATTTATTCTTTTCGAGTTTTTCACACCAGCTTTAGCTGATGGTTTCTCACTGAAGTTTGAGTGACAGCAAATCACCTCAAGTCTTCAGGATTATTATTATTATTATTATTATTATTATTATTATTATTATTATTATCATTAACTCATTAGAGTTTTTCAAAACAGCGTTAGCTGATGGTTTTTTACTGGAGTTTGAGTGACAGCAAGTCTTCTCAAGTCAACAGGACTCTTCTCAGTATTCTGGCCGTTCTCAATAAGGTAGTAGTTCATACATACAAACATACATAAATACATACATACATAGATATGCTCAAGCTTTAATAAAACATGTACTCATATATTTTGATAGCAAATGATATTTTATATTTTATTTGTTAAATTAAATCCAGATTTTCCAGCGCTAATTGTAGTCTGAGAGCAAATGAACAGATTTCTGAAAGATTTGAACATAATGGTTTCAAAGGAGAACACACACACACACACACACACACACACACACACACACACACACACACACACACACACACACACACACACACACACACACACACACACACAAATGAAACAGTATTTTTAGTTCCAATCACACCGTTATGACTAAAACAGAATCAACTCCGGATGATACTGATATAGAAAGTGTGACCCACATTGGGATTCAATAGAAGCCAAGATTTAAATAGGGAACGGACGATTAGAATAGCGTTTAGCAAATAATTAAGCCGGAAAGAGGGACAAAAATATCATGAGTGAAAAGAAAAATCTGCACTTGCGCACAAAGAGATCGCTATAAATTATTCAAGTTTGTATCACAGCTTCGCAATTGCCCCGTGGGGAAATGATGACCCGGATTTTGAATATAAAGGGTCATTCTGTAAATAAATTACGTCTAATTTCATTTCTCTTGTATTGTTCTCAAGAAAGGAATTATGAAAACGTTCAAATTTCGTTGAGTCTAGTTATATAGTTAGAACTTCCAAAAATAAATAATTAAAAGAAAGTAATCTTCTCACCCTTAAAAATTTGATTTTCTTTATAATTTTTTCATTAAATTCGACAAATTATTAGATAAATGTGGATTTGTAAGTCATTGGACAATATGAAAAAAATGTGAAACAATTTATTTTTGGTTCAAATGAAAAACAGCAAAAACAAAATAATAAGAAATGTCGAGAGAAAAAAGATTAAGCGTCTGACATGTGTTTAATGCTTAGCGAATTAGTTTAGAGGGTCAGTTTTACTTAAATGAGTTACATCATACGTATTATCAATGCGGGTTTAAGATTAGTAAATCATATATCTTTGACTTGTGTATAAATTATGGGAGTTAAGAAACGTTACTCGAAGCTATAAAACATGAATATAATAATTAGTTACGTGAAACCAGAGAGTTGCAATTAAAAAGATTGAAGTCTGAATCAAATCACCCAACCAGAGTTGACATGCATAAAACCAACCAACCAACCAACCAACCAAGTATGAGTGTGTGTGTGTCTGTGTGTGTGTGTGTGGAGAGAGACAGAGGCAGACACAGAAAGAAATACCCCTGAAGGTGAATTGTACTCTCCATACTTGAGAGGCTTGCTTCCTTCGAGGCGCTCCACATTAAACCAACCTTGTGTCACATCACAATACATGTATTTTTTTAAAAAATACTGAACGTGAGAGAGAAAGACTGAGAGAAAGGGAGAGAGTGTGTGTGGGAAAAAGTGAAAGAAGCCATGCATAATATTAAATGACATGCTAGTGAGTGACTGAGAAGGAAAGAGAAAGAGGAGTGTGTGTGGGTGCGAGAGAGAGAGAGAGAGCAGGTGAGTGTGTGAAGATAAGAGAAATAAGCTATGCATAATATTACACGACATGCGAGTGAGTGAGTGAGTGAGTGGAAGAGAGACAGACAGAAGAACAGAGAGACAGAGAAAGGGCGAAAGAGAAAAAGAAAGAGAGACCGATAGATAGATAGAGACAGACATAATATGAGTGTGTGAGAGTAAGAGAAATAAGCCATGTATAATATTACACAGCTTGCGAGTGAGTAAGAAAGAGAAAGAGGGAGCAGGAAAAAGTTAGAGAGAGAAAGAGGGAAAGAAATAGCGAAAGAGAGAGAGAGAGAGAGAGAGGGGGGGAGAGAGAGAAAGAGAAAGAGAGCTGTATAGTAATAAGAGAAAAAAGCCATTGCAGAACATGTGAATGACTTAGAAAGAGAGAGAGTAAAAAATGAGAGAAAGAGGGAGAGAAAGAAAGGAAGAGCGAAACATAGAGAGAAAGAGAGAGTGAGAGAGAGAGAGAGAGAGAGAGATTTGACTTGGTTTGGGTTGACTTTATATCATATCAGATATTGTTGTTTATTTACTGCAAAATTCTGTTTTTACATATATATTGAATATATGATTTAATCAAACAGTTCTGTTTCTAACATTTCAATTTAGCTTTAGTCAACAAAGTCAAATGGTTTCAAGTAATGCTATGTATCACTAACAATTCAATTAGATATCAGTCATTTGTTTACACACAGTTAAATGATCAAACAATTATATATCTAACAATTCAATTTAGAATTTCATTTGTTTGCACTCAGTTTAAATATCAAACAGTTTTATTTGATCCATGGATAGGATCATATTAAGTGCTACCACTCCAGGCCAAAGTAAATCTGGGAGCAATGGCTATGAAGGGGTACTATGCATTTCCCAAAGCTTCAGCATTACTAGAGCCTCTCCACTTAGTTTAGTGTCTTATCCAGTACATGCGTTGGGGATGGGTATTACGCCTCAGCAGAGATGCAGCCGGTGTATTCTACAGCCCTAACCGACTTGGCTTGAGAGAGAGGGAAATAGAGAGAGTGAGAGAGAGTGAAAGAGGAATGTGCATATGAGTGTGTAAGATGCTATAATTGTTGAGAAAGAATATATGTCACATCGTGTAACCTTTTATTTATGAAAACTGAAATTGAACAAGTAAATCGTTAAAATATTAAATTCTAAAAAAATAAGTTATCAATTTCAGCAAGAATATCATAAGATTGTTATATACCATAAAGATACGGTAAAAATTACATGCATGATTAGAATTATCTCCAGGATTTAAAACTAAAGCTGCGTAGGCACTAGTAGCCAAAGGAGAATGAAAAGTTATGACTTTGAGTAGCAGGATCATGCTAATTCTGTAATCTGCGTGGGCTGCTGAATAACGTGTGTATGTGATTGAAACACATTTAAAATTAGTGTCTAAATCCTTGCAACGTGTTAACGTACAGTAATCGATTCGCTTACTAGATCTATCCCCTCGTAATTACTTCCCATTGTGATACCTGAAGTCTCAGGTCTTTAAATGTAGGCCGCGGAAAACTGCCGAATTTGAATATTTTACTCGTCATAAAACTGCTGCAATAAGAGACTAGATGAGCACTGCAGAACTTTAAAGTAAGGCTTTTGGAATGTATAGCTCGAGGCTGCAATTTATACTGATGTCCTACTACCATTATTCACTCCAACTGAAGTCTAAAGGTGGGTTCAGAGTAGATTTGATTAGAAAAGAACGACGATAAAGTTTGTTTTTTAATTGAGAAGTGGGGTTGCTTGGGTACTATAGAGCGGATATATTCATCTTAATGTTTCAGAATTAATTTTAGGGGCTTTGATACACACTTTAGAAGTTTCCTCTTCTCTGTGAAAAACGGTTTCGAAACTCATTGAGATGGCCGGCCTAAATTGAATAAATTTTGAAATTAAAAGGTCCATGTTTGTGTTTTCTCTCTTTTTCTCATCACCTGGGTTCAATAGCAATCTTTTTGAGACTCCATTAAAGCTAGAGTCCAGCAACATTACCAGAAGAATTTTGGATGCTGTAATATTGAGAACAAAGAGATGACAATAACAATAGAAATGGAAAATATTGTTCTTTTTATTTGTAAAATTAGATTTTGAGTAGACTCTTTACTGTATTTTTTGAATGTATTTATTTACGTTCCAAATATAATCGATCATTCTGCCGGATACTGTATACGGAGAAACCGAGAATAATTCTATTGATTTCATGTGATCCCAGAGAGCTTAACGGGACATATCTTTTGGACAGCTGACGGCATCTGGTCGTGATTAGCGCTTTTCTTGGAATTCTTAGCTCGAATCATCATGTTCATAGCAGCTGACTCTGGGAATCATTCTGGGCGCCCTGATCTTCCTTTGATAATTCTTTTGGCTTCATTAGGTTGCAGACTCAATGATATATATATATATATATATATATTGAATAAGCTGACAATTTCTTTTCAATCTCTTGGATAAAACAGGGATATTACGCAAGAATGACCAATTTTCAAGTTGCCAGCATAACAAGGTTTTAGATATATCTTGTTCAGCTGGATGTTTCTAAACAAGTTTCTTAAATAGGACCAATTGTTAAATTATTACAGAAAACAACAAAAAAACATGTTTTTCTTTTCTTTTTTCTAAAAAGTCAAGAATGGATCAAATTGACGAATAAGGCCAAGTGATATTGCTGTTTGAAACAGTTGGTAAATATAAGGCAATGGAAACAGATTTTATCCTTGTTCAAATACTTACGATAAGTCCTTTCTATATGTCAATGTTTAAAGAATTTGTGTATTCTATTATTTGTTTAAAAAAACAAAAAAGTGCAACCATAATACATATATATATATATATATATATATATATATATATATATATATGATGTAGTTTGCTGTAATTAGATAAAGAGTGATCACACACGCACGCACACACACACACACACACAAATGTGTCCATTTCATACGACGTTAACTTAGAGCGCCATGTATTGAACAAATGAGAACACATTGTTTAAAAACATCTGCTAAATCAAGAAGTGGCCAAATGCTGACCAGCAGATTAGGATAAAACATAAAACCTGAACGAAATTCAAATCTCACCTTTTTTATGATAATTTGATATTTAAAAAATTCATAAATCGGTTAGGATACAATCGTCAGATGAAAATTCTTACCCCATCATCATCACCATCATCAACAACACGAAGTCGAGGTGAGAGCATGGAGTTCCATGACTTTCTCTTGCCATCCATCCTAATCATCCGTCGCTCTAAACAGGTCATCTTGTAGGCATTCTGTGCCCTTGAAGAGCTAATTTAATCAAACCATTGCTCATCAGCCAACACTAGCATGTCCATATGCAATATTTCGTAAGAAAACGTTCCTTATGAGTTCAGCCTAGCTTGTTCAGCAGTGTCATACATGTCTTGTTAGTTTTGCTTGAATGGTTTATGAGATGCGTAGTTAGTGGCCATTTGTGGGGTGCTGATTTGTTCAGGACAGAACGCACCATTCTTGTGTAACTACAATCAGGCTTTTTTCCTCTACACCTTCTTGTAGTGCATCCATATAGTAATATGGGCCTAGCTACAGCCTTAAAGAAATCCCATTTTATTCTATCGGATGGATTATATTTCTTCGCGAAACTACATTGATATCACTTTCTGTTGATGAGTTGCTGTGATCTAGATAAGTAAAATAGTCCATTGATTTTAAGTAAGTAAATTAGTCCATTGATTTTAACATTGATTTTAAGTAAGTAAACTAGTACATTGTTTTTAAGTAAGTAAACTAGTCCATTGATTTTAACATTGATTTTAAGTAAGTAAACTAGTACATTGTTTTTAAGTAAGTAAACAAGTGCATCGATTTTAGGAGCCATCCATTAGAGTGAAGACGGTTTCCTTTTATTCTAAGGCACATGAACTCTGTTTTATTCGCATTTATATAGGGGCTAATGACTTCAGGTACTTGGTTAGGACTAAGCAGAGAGGATTTTACTTAGGCTAGTGTATGTACCAGAAGCGCTTGTCTGCGTAATTTGTGTTTGTTATAATTTTTAGCGGGATATCATCTGCTCCTTGACTTATTCGATGTGAAAACATTGTCTTTTATCAGATCTATGTATGTTCGAAATACATAGTCGAGGCAGTTATAAGCAAATATTGTGCTAATAAATCTCCTTGTCAAACTTTACCGACTATGTCGAAGAAGTTGGTGTCTTCATCATTCTTTCATATTTTTATGTATCGTCATTATAGTGGTATTATTTTCTTTGGAAAGACCATATGCAAGAAGTATTTGCTTCATTTTTCCTCTGTATATGAAATGGAATTCCTTGGATAAATCTACAAACTTTAGTGTTGTATCGAGATTCTTTTCCAGTACTCCTTCGATGATCCGATGGATTTTCAACATCTAAGCGGTTTCGGAGCGATTTCTTCTGAAGTCGTTATGATTTTCCTTAGAATTTTTTCGATTTCAGGTTCGATTCTATTGAAAAACAAAATATTATGAGCCTTTGTACCTATGTCAGTAAGAGTTATGCATTTGTAGTTCTTACAGATTCTGAGGTCGCCTTGTTTTAAGGAAGGGAAAGTTGGAATCTTTTTGTTTATTGACTGCGTTTGCATAATCGAAGAAGAATGTCACCAAATTTTCTTGTCTTCCAAACTTCAGTGGGTACTTAGTCACGGCCTCCAGCTTGTCTGCTTTTAATTTATTTTTCAACATCGCGTCAAGTTCTTCCTCTGTAAACTTTCCAGGTTTAACGCCAAATTGACCATTAGCAATTTATTAAGAGGTCTGTCAATGATGTCCATGAGGTTTTCCGAGCAGATTCTGGAAATGTTCTTTTGACTTCAGAACACTTTCTTCTTAGCAGGCAGGTTTTAGCTTTGGTGCTCTTCATTCAACTCACTTCATTCGTTCTTTGCCATGCTATTCGGGATTGTCTTTCTACCGAATCTCGAATTTGATCAATTTGGCCTTGAGTGTATTCAAATTTTTCTTTTTTTGGTATGTATTGATTACTTCTCTTTGGGCTTTTTTAAGTTTCTGTGCGTTGGCATTTGCTGGATTCCTGTTTTGTTTTGTTTTTTGTTATTTGTTCTTTTGTGAGAATGCTTTTTTTTTCTAAGTTGACTTGCTTTTTCTTAACTACTTGTGACACTTATTGGACTATATATTTGATTTTTGGTTTGTTTATTATGTTCTCTCCAACTGCTTCTATGCAGTTTTCATATGCTTCTTTCCGAGGATGTGTTTTAATTTTCTCCTGGAAAGTATCAATTTTGTTTCTTACAGTTATCCTATATTAAATGCTTTTATTTCTGTCGGCGAGTGAGGACCAGTCATAAGGTGATATTTTGACTGTTTGTGTCTTATTTCTATGAAGAATCAGGCGTATGTATGTTTGCCGAGAAGATTCTGCAATTAGAAGATACTCCTTCAAAAGACGAATATGACTCACAGTTCGGGCGTCTGTTTATTAAATTCTCCTTAATGAAAAAACAAACTAGCGTTATTTCGGTAGGTATAGGTCCATGGTTATCCTTCGATTTTTTTAATATAGTTTTTAAGTATGAAGGACTCTCCTCGAGTGAAAAATCTGCTTGATACTCGCCTTTTCTGTTTGGCAAGTTGTGTATGCAAACTTTTTTTTTCGCTTTTGCAGATTTGAGCATTCATATATCCACAGTTTTTTAGAACGTTATTTTTGGAATGTGACAAGAAAGTGAATAGCCCATTGTAGAAGTTTGTGATATCCAACTCGTCCATGCATTGGTGGTACTGTAGCTGGGGACGATTGTTATGCAGAGGTTATCCTTAAGTGTAGCACACATAATTTTCGGTAGTGTTCTTTCGTTGTTACTAAGTGATTTTGAGGTTCTATGAATGAGAAGCATTTGTGCGCATCCTATGGTGCCACCAATTGAGTTTTTCCATGCAAATGTCGAGACTACTGTCTATATGGTATCATGGTATTTTAATTCTAGTTCACTACTGTAATTTCTTTTTTCTTACACGCAAATGTCTATATTTTGCTCGACTGCAGTTGATGTATGCTCGAGTTGGCATTTCTAGTCCTAAAGTTAAAAGCTACACAGTTAACTATAATTTGGAATCTAAGTTGGGTTCTGAATTTTCGAACACTAGGGTCAAATTTCAAACTTCAGTAAAACGCGTTCCTTGATTACCCAGGTGAAGGATAGTGTAGTTTAGATGTACGGTTTGGATTTGAGTGATTGTATGGTTTCCTTGACTATTTTTTTTTCTGATCAATTGATGTTACACTTAGAGATGATTAATAGTAGTTATCTAACTGAACTAATTGACTTGGAAGTTTACCTATGAGGCTCTTCCGCCTTGCATCTAGTGAAACGTGCCGTTAACCTAAATTTCAATACATCCACTTTGATTCATATCCACCATGCTGCATCCCAAGGTTTTCTTTGTTATATACTTATGCAGTTCGGAAAATATACTTTTCTTTCAGAGACTTTATCCACTGATAAACCAGTTTAAGATATCTTAGTTGTTGTGAAGGAAAGGAAAAAAAAGTCCCCCCCCTTCATTTTCTTAAGTAGAAATTCAAATAACCTGTTTTATCTAGATCAGGAACATATTCGATAAACTGTGCTATCTTGCTTTGACAAAATTATTCTAGTGCACTGGAAACGATTTTGGGGTTTGTTCAGTACATAGAAAGTCTTAATGCCCATATTCCTTTATTTGAAACGGGCCTCATAAAAGAGAATAATTGTTTACCAGGCATATTCACCAGTTAGAAACAACTTATATTCTCCGAATAAAAAAGTATGCTTCGCTTCTTGTCCAAAGTATAAGTGAATCGAACGCTACTTAATGTATAGGCCAGTTCGGACTGTTCTTTTTTGTCTCTCTTTATTTAGTGAGGGGACAGGTAGTGGATGTATATTCTTACTACTGAGACATTTAAGGAAAAAAATAAATGAATAAATGAATAAACCAAATTTCTACCTTATATTTTCCATTTTTCTTCGTGGTCACATTACAGTGGTCGTTTAGAACACAGAAAGATTTATATATATATATATATGTGTGTGTGTGTGTGTGTGTGTGTGTGTGTGTGTGTGTGTGTGTGTGTGTGTGCATATAAGCACTATCAATTAATTTGTCTATTCAGTGGTATCGACGAAATGTATTACATCTCTAGGATAGAAAAATATTGGCTATATCTAGTAGAAAGGCGGTTAACAAAATTATTTTTTCAAGGATCCGTATCGAATAAAATTAAATTGGACACAGTTATATGTTTCCAAGTATTCCTCTCCAATAGTAATAATTTTCAAACTGATTGATTTTACTCATAGACGGGACCTTAACTGGTAACATCATTGCAGGCCAGATAGGGATTTTTGTGTCTTATGCCTCTTCAAGGGACTAGATGGTGTATTTTAAAACCTGCAACAGATATACTTGTGTGTTTGCGTGAGTGAGGGAGTGTGCTTTTGAGTGCACGTACTTGTATATGACAGTGACAGAGAGTTAAAATGATAGAAAAAAAAAGGACATACGAAATGTGATACTACCAGAAGTTTTATGAAAATATTCAAGTTGAACATACAAATTGCTGAATGCTTCAAAGTTTAAATGCTATTCATCAGAAAGAGTAAGATTGTCACTGATTATGTTTACATATACGCAGGATATTCAGCAAACAAAGGGAATCTATCTATCTATCTATCTATCTATCTGGTTTGTTATACAAATACAGGGAAATTTTCTGTTTTTTTTAATAAAGCAAAATAAATATTTTTTCAGAAGTTTTTTTTTTTTCCATAAGTGTAAACTCTGAATTGTTCAGAATTGATTTATAGCAAAAATATTTTCATCTCGCAAAACATATTTGTTTTGAGACGATTCGAAATGGTAGCAAATCAAACAAAATCCTATAGGCCTTAACAGAACTCTGTCATCAAAATTTGCGGGCTCTGAAGTGCAAACCCTGTGAAATTTATGGATTTGTTATATTTACCGGGGAAAGTAAAGCATCGTAAATAGTAGATATTACTTTCATATACATAAATTTTATTTTCTTCGAAACCAAAGGATTGTTATGATTTCTTGGTTAACATTTTACAATCAAAATAAAGATTATTAAGTAGCATTTATTACTAAAAACTTCAGCTCTAAAAAAGCTCGGTATAAAATACAAATGTAAACACTAAAAAATATTCACAAATCAATAAAAATTCTATTTAATTTTCGTCTATATCGAATTTTTATTTTGGCGTTACACCAGTTGGTAGATAATTCTTGATATCACTTGGTAAATTATACTACATAATATAAAAAAATATCGACAATTTTTGAAGTAATATTTTCCCTTTGACTTAACATGCATATCAGTTTACTGATGTCATATAGGTACGGAGAAATATGTTTTAGACTAACGATTTTCTCAAATTGACCTAACACGAGTTTGTCGCAACGAACCCGTGTTGAAAATACAGTTTATGGTTTAGAAACACATCGACTCTCCAGTAAAAACAAAGTTGCGGGCAAAACCACCAGAAAAGGAGATTGTACTGTAAATATCCTGGGACATAAAAAGACTCGTCATCATTGATTTCCTTGAAAAAATTCCTGCAGTGCTTTTTATTACAAACCCTTTATTTATGGAACCAGCCTCGTATATATATATATATATATATATATATATATATATATATATATATATATATATGTGTGTGTGTGTGTGTGTGTGTGTGTGTGTGTGTGTGTGTGTGTGTGTGTGTGAGGGTCAGCTTAAACGTGAATTCTCAGATCAAGATGCTCTCATTGAATAGGACCAAATGAAGTTTATTTTTACGCATATTAACGAGATATATGTGTAATTGCCCTGTTCAAGGTTGTAATATTCACAGAAAAAATGTTTGATTGCTCACACACACACACATATATATATATATATATATATATATATATATATATATATATATATATATATATATATATATATATAAAACAATGTTTGTGTGTGTGTGTGTGTGTGTGGGTGTGTGAGAGAGTATGTTTGTGTGTGTGTGTGTGTGTGTGTGTGTGTGTGTGTGTGTGTGTGTAAGAGTTTACCGGATTACGTATGTCAGCATCAGATATATATAATTTCTGTATTTAACGGTTGGATTATAAGCATAGACTGTTCACTAAATCAGTCACACACACACACACACACACACACACACACACACACACACACACACACACACACACACACGTTTGATATATATATATGAATTTGCGTGTGTGTCTCTTCGTCTTTGTGTATCTGTTTAGTTTGAGTATATCTGTATTTACATCTTTGTGAGTGTGTGTGAGTGTGAATGTGCATGTGTGTATGTCTGTGTGTGTATTAACACAAAGAATATTTAGGTATTATCTATCAACAATAAAATAAGTCTTAATTTCATTATAAAAAGCGTTTATCACTTTTTTATCTGCCAAAATCACGACGATAGAGACTCTTTTAAGTGCAATATATTATCGCTGGTTACTCTGAGTTAAACGAAGCATGACACTGATTCATATCGAGTCAGACAAGGCAAAGAGACGCTTTAATAAAACACGATCGGTCTCGATTTTGCCAAGTCGGTTCGAAAACGCCAATCCTCTGAAGAAAGTGAATACGTTAATGGTTAAATTACTTGGGTATAATGACTGTATTTCAGGGGAGTCACTCGGACTGCTGTTATCTACGTTTATTTATCTGCCCATCCAACCGTAATTTATAAGACGTTGCTGAGTGTAAAGAAATAGCAGAGGAGAAGAGCGATGTAACGAGGAAGGACGAGAAGAGGAGACAAAGCAAGCAGGAAGTGAGGAAGCTATAAATAAACAAGCAATAAAAATTATGACTGAAGGAAACGCAGTGAGGACGATCCGAAAAGTAAGGACAATAAGGTAAAGAAAAGAAAAAGAAAGTGTCTAAGAAAATCAAGAAATATGTGAAAAAAAAAGAAGGATTTTACATATAAAAAGTATAGAAATGTGAAAGGATAGAAAGAGAAATATAAGAATGTGAAATGATAGAAAGAGAAATATATGATAAAAGAATAATATACAAATAGATAAATAAATTAAGACTCAATGTGAACCTTCCCGTTATAACAACGAGCCTTGGTGATGCTACGATTTAGACCAAGTAAGGGATTGTAATTAGCATATCATAATAATTTCTATTACATCAGGAACTTGTATAATGAAAATATAATGTTCCGTACGAACACAGACCAGACACGTCGATCAGTAACATATTGAATTAAAATATGCCTTATTCTTTGAGAATATTCTTTGAAATTCGTTCCAATAAAATCTTGCTATGACGTGCCGATTTTGCTGGGTTACATTTTTGCTGGTTAAAAAGTGTGTTAATATACAGGAAACGACATACAGTATCACCCATAAATAATTATGCTCTTATCATTTTCTAAGATAATCGTACTAGATAAAACCATTTGTTCGACAAAACTTAATAATATCAAATGATAAATAATAATAAATTATAACAGTTCATAAATGATTCTTTGTAATATCCCTTGGTAAAAAATGCATAAATAATATTAGTTTGTATTTTACAATATGAAATAATAAATATTACTCAATAATGATCATCATCATGTTGCGTTGCTAGCACGGATTTCCCGGAACCTCTCTCGCCACCCGTCTCAATCGTCCATCGCTCCCGGTAGGTTTTCAAGGCTATATCCTGAATCGGTACAGAGCTGCTGTCGATAAGTTCTAGCCGTCGATAAGTTCTCGCTGGTCGTCCTCGCAGGACACTTCCTTTTGCTCGTCCATGTGAAGGGGTTTACAGGAGTACACCGCTTATCATATCGTCCTTATTCCAGCAGTGTCCCGCATGTCTGGTTCGTCTAACATGGATAGTTTTCGTGATAGGTAGTAGGTGGCCGCACAGCTGCTGTTTTGTGGGATGTTGCCTCCAGGACTTGTTCAATAGAGTTTGCAGCATTCTTGTGCTGTTGCCATCAAGCCTTTTCTCCATACGTTTAGTCAGCGTCCATGTGGTGCATCCATATAGCGGCGCATACGACTGCTACGTGGAAAAAACTGCGTTTTATTTTATCGGTCAGGTTTGACTACCATATGATCGATAGCCTATTGAGAGCTATCAATGTCTTTGCTAGTTGTGTGTTGATGTCATTCTTGGTTGATGAGACGCTGCTTCCCTGGTAGGTGAACTGGTACACTTGTTACAGAGGACCACCCTTTAGTGTGGAGTTATCGCCTCTTTGGTTAAAGCACATGTATTCTGTTTTGTCACCGTTCCAGACTATGTAGAAGGGATTCAACTTTGGTTGGGGAATTTGCTAGAAGCACTATGTCATCGACGTAGTCCGCGTCCGTAATAGTTTGTGCGTGGCAAATACTGCTTTTTACCGTTGCCAGCTTGGAACCGTTTTCTTTCATTAAATCTATAGACGTTCTATGCACGTTCTATTGGCAAGTAATAAACAGGTATGGGTCTAATCAATCTCTTAGCAGCACCCCTGCTACAATGTCCAAGTATTCTGTGTCTCCATCCAGTGAGCGGACTTATACTTTCATGTTTCTATATGGCATCATTATAGCTGTGACGGTTTATTTGGAGAGGTCTTTAGCTAGAAGTATTTGTTTCATCTTTCCTCTGTGTATGGAGTCAAATGCCTGGGAGATCTACAAATAAAAGTGTTGCCGCGAGCTTTTTTGCTCGAACACTTTCTAGAATTCGACTGATAGTCAAAATATTTGATGTCGCGGATCGATTTCTCCGAAAGCCACTGTGGTTATTACTAAGTACTTTGTCAATTTTGGGTTGTATGCGGTTACATAGCAGAGTATTGTAGATCTTGACCGCTATGGATGTATGGGTTATACCTCGGTAGTTCCTGGCTATTTCGAGGTCACACTTATTGGGAAAAGAGTGGATGCATCCCTTTGTTCATCTGTCTATTGTGTTCTGGTTTTATATGGGTTTACAGTATCGGATGTGTATGTGGTCGAATTCCGGTTTTTTTTTTCACTACTTAATATTTAATCAAGCCCAGCTGCTTTCCTATTTTTAATTTTTCTTAATTTTAAGTCGAGTTATTCCAGTGTAAACTGCCCTGGTTTGATGTCTAGTTAATTACTAATAATTTTTGTTATTGGTTATCCGTAACCTTCGGAGGTTTTCCGTGTGAACTCTCAAAATATTGTGTCCACAATGCATTCATTCTTCTTGGCTGACAGTTTTCAGTTTAGTTCTCGCTGGACACTTCTGCTCTCTTTGCTTACAATCTGACATGCGATTATAGATTGTTTATCTTCAGCCGAGTCTCTAATCTTATTGATCTAATATTGTATGTATTCTGTTTGTTCTTTTATTTCATTTTGAGCCTTCTTAATTTTATAAGCATTGATATTGGTTAGGTTCCTCCTATTGCATAGGGAAGCTGTTTTTACATCTGCACGCATTTTTCTAATCGCTAATATCTCCATGGGACTCAAGATTTAGCTCTTGGTTTAGTTGGTATGAATTCTGCTGCCGCTTCTAAGTGGGCATTGACGAAGTTCTCATATTTTTCATTCGGAGTAGGTGTTTCTGATATCTCCTGAAGTGCATCGAACTGTTTTCTTTGTCTTAAGGTATATCTATCTCTATTATCCCTGTTATTAAGCAGGGGCCAGTCATGGTGTACGTTTGTTGTTGTTCGGGCCGGATTCCTTCGTAGGCTCAGTCGTATATTTGCCGTGACAATTCGGTGATTGGAGGACACGCTCCAAAGAGAAATTTGCCTCACAATTCAATGTGCTATTATTCCGTCACTTATTTATGAGGATGTAATTTATATGTGCTTTAGCGTAATTAACGTAAGAATAGGTCCATAGTTTTATCTTTTTTTCTGAAATTTAGTTAATGTTAATATATTTTCTAGCATGAAATATGTAAGATGTTCCCCATTGCCGTTTGACGTGTTGTGTAATCTGAATTTGTTCTTACTCTTTTTAACTCTTTGTGCATTCATGTCTGCACCAATGATGACAACACCATGTTTCGAGATGTTACGAACAAAGGAGGATAACTCGTTAAAGAAGATGTTAAGGTTCGTTTAGTCACTAGCATTAGTAGGGCTGAAACAGGAGATAATTATTGTGCCAGGGTTGCCATTAAACGTGGCTACAATAATCCCCGGTTGTATTTTCTCGAAGTTATTTAGGGATTTTAGAGTCCGTGGACCGATAAGCAAACCTAAACCTCCAAACGAAGCATTGATAGAGTTTTTCAATGCAGATGCTGAGACAAACGTCTGCCTATTGCTGGTATCGTGGTATTTCATATCTTCACTCTGAAGGTACCTGTGTTCTTGTACGCACATTGTGTTATGATATATCACAGAAGCTGTCCACTCCAGTAGTTGGCCTATTCTGTATAAAGTTCTACCGTTATATATCACTATTTGTTTTTTGCTTTTATATTTTAGTAATTTTTGTTTTAGTTCGAGTTCTTTAACTTATTTTTCCAACACTGTGGCCGAAGCTCTAACCTCAACAGGACGCACCTCTTTTTTACTCACCCGAAGAGCGATGCAGTTTGGACATATGGTTTGAGTATGAGTCATGGTAATCTTTTGATGGCTATGTTATTCTCATCCGTAGAAGCCACCCTAAAAGCTGAGCAGCAGTAGTTCCTCGATTGAACTATTTGATCCTGGCCTTTGTTCCGAGGGATTCGTTTACCCAGCATCTGTTTAGGCCTGCCGTTGTCTCGTTGTTGGGTTTGTCCCTATATGCGTCCACCATGCGGCTTCCCATGGCTTCTGAGGATTATCTTGGGTAAGAGAGTCGTTTTCTGTCCCTTACTTCTTGTCCTTCCCTTCCCCGTGCATGCATTAAGTTTTAACTTTCTATAAGTTCACAGTTACTTTATTTTTAAAATTTATTGGAGAGCCCTTTCTTAGGGTTCATCGCAATACTTCTATTTTTACACTAACTAAGGTTTTCAAATAGTATGCAATATTTACAATAGTATTACAATCTTTTACCTCATTTTTCATGGTTCAGCTGTCAACTAGGATTTAGATAAATAGTATTTTACATTTAAAACGCAGATAATATTCAGCAATGATTTTATACATAATAAAATATTTCATGCATTTAAAATAACAGTATAATAAAAAGACAAAGGATAACTAAACTGTTATTTAACAAGTTCAAACAGTAGCTTCAGATTTTTTGGCGGGTGTTTCTTACTGTGATTGGTAATGTGAGTCAATTCTAAGGTGGAATGGGGGAGCTCTTAAATCTTCTCTTTTATAGAGATATACACCTGTTTTCTAGCGAGTTCTTTTTTCTTTTTTAAAGATCAATTCATTTAACTCCCTCTATACTCAATAATACTAGTAAATTAATAATATTCAAATAATGTCAGATGATAAATAATATTTAATGATATCAGATGGTAGAAATAATTAATAATGTCAGTTAGGAAATAATACTTAATAACATCAGTTGATAAATAATACTTAGGAATATTACTTTGCTAATAATACCTTGATAATAAAAGATGATTAATATAATTTGATAATATCAGATGGTAAATAATACTTACAATCAGATTGTAAAAATTTCCTTATAATATCAGTTAATAAATAGTACTTATTATTTGAGTTGATAGATAATGCTTACTTATATCCGTTGATAAATAATTCTTAGTGATATAAGTTGGCAAATAATACTTTAAAAAATTAGTACATAATAATATCAGCAGGTAAATAATATTTAATAATATTTGTAAATAATTGTAATATCAGTTGATAAATAATACTTTATAATATCAGGAGATATTTAATACTGAATATGTTTATATATGTAGTTAATTTTCTTCCAAACCAAAGACACCAGGATTCTATTATTTCTAGGTGCACATTATAGTATCCAAAAAAATATTATTAAGTAGCATCTATTACCAAAATCTTCAGTTCTGAAAATGCGTTGCATAAAATACAAATGTAAACACGAAAAACGATTCACAAAATTATTCGAAGTCTACTTACTTTTGTCGACATCATATTTTCATTTTTCTGTTACATCAGTTGGTAAATAATACTTGATAATATCCGCTGGTAATGATCAAAAAATGTCTATTCTGACGGAAGTATTTTTAGAAATCTTCCCAAGGACCAAACAATAGGCATATAAACCTGAGTTGGTCTACATCGTGAAATTTGGGTGTTTATAGTGAACATACATAAACTAATTCCGATATATGTATAGAGTATTGATTTAGAGTAAAGTCCAATCACATGGGAAAAGGAGTACTATATAGAAAATTCAATTGACATGTTTCCCTATAAAGATAGCTTCTCAAGAAAATAAATCTAATGGCACAAAAACGAAGTCAACTCGGGACAAAGAGGAGAGAAGTATATCACTTTTAATTTAATCTAATTTAATTTTCATTTTATTTATTTATTTTTCTTTGAAAAATATGTATTCCCTAACTAATTATTTCACCAACAAACAATTTTTGTTTAAATTGATTTCCTGATGTACTGAAATCACAAATTCTCGTCAGTTTTCTCCGATCTTATCTATCGATCACCGAAATATGTTTAAAAATTTTTAGTTCTCGGCATAAATATTTGAAATCACATTACTTTGTAAAGGCAAATGATTGATATTATTTGATAGGATTTGTAATTTGAAACCATGTTTGCAAATTATTAATATTAGAAAAGAATATTTGAAACCATCTAGCAGTGTAGAATTTTTTTTAAGAATCGTTACCTGAATGTAAAATGGTTTACAAATAATTGTAGTCGCTTGAAATCATAGAATTGCAGGTAAAATTTACTGAATTCGGTTTTAATAACTAAAGAATAACTGACATGCTTAAAGCCAAGGAACCAACCACCCAACCAAATGACATGATTAATGAAATAATCAAGATTATGTCAAGACAATATTTCATTTGGTTTTGATGACACAATCGCATAGAGCAAAGAAGTTATTATTATTTCGACCTCAGAATTTTTCAATTTTTGCATTAAATGAACATTTCTATGTTCTCTATCTATTCATAATTATTGTATGATTTATTGTTTAGAAAAATGCAGCAAAACTCTGAAATCTGAAAAATCAAAAAATAAAATTCTCATTTTCAGAGGAAAATATTTTTGTGTGCATTCAACATTGGTTGACCTTATGTTTTCTTGGTGTGACCTTTTCCTGCAATCAGCCTCATTTTTTATTATAAAACCAGTGAAGATTTTCCAATTTATATTGATAACTCTCAAAAGAGAAGACTTTCAGCACAACTGGTCTTTTCCTGATCAACAACAAGACTCATATCTCATCAAACACAGAGAACTATTTTCCGATGGAGCAATCGTGGTTTTAATACAGGCGCAAGTTCTTTCATAGGCCGCAATTATCGTTTTTGAATGAACGAAGGTTGTCCAGAAATGTCTAATCCAGAATGAAGAGACATAGCTGAAAGTTTGGCAACACATTTAAAATCTGGATGAGGCTTAAGAATTTTTGAACGAGTCCCATAATTCTAAAGGACACGCTGTTTAGTAATGTTCTACCATCAGAAACCCTACCTAGTAAAGGTTTTCATCGAATACAGTTTTTAGTGCTCGATTGTCGATTGAAATTTGTATTTACTTAACTCCTCCCTCACTAGCAGGATGTGACAGTTATTTCTTTAGCAGAGTAAAGCTGGTTTTAATTCAGAGTTTCCTTTTCGCAGACCAGATAATGTATCAATGCTAAGGAACACTGTTTGATCAACTATTTACCCAGATCCGGTGGGCGGCAGTAGGGAGGAGGTATAATTATGTCTTTCCCTAAGGCATTGATACAAAGATAAAATGCAAAGAGCCTTGTCCAGTATTTGAACTCCGGTCACATGCTTCATTTTCTACGTTGATAACCGTTACCTAACATTCCTATAATGAGATTGAATAAACAACCATTTCCTAAGAATTAAGACAATTTGTGTTGACGTTGCTAATATTTTTCTGTGATTCTAAGACTGAAAAAAAATTAATAATTAATTGTTAAATTGATAAGCCCTTTTTGTACTTGAAGAGAACACCCTCTCTTAAATGAGCCTTATCGATGCTCATTTTAATTGATTACATCATTTTCAAAATTATTCGTCAACACCAGGAACAATTTGTGAAACAGAAAAGATTTAAATATTATGCTTTTGCGTCTGGTTCATAATATCGGAAATCGCCCAAAATTCGAGATTCATGATATTTCTTGTTCGGATGATTCATTTCATTGAAGATTTTTAGCACAGAAAGTTAAATATCAATTTATAGAACCCCTTGAATGTGGCATAAGGTAAATTTTTAATTGAAGTAAATCTGATTGGAATACAGAGTTTTCCATCTCCGAGACTAGTTACCTAACCAGTCTACCCTTTTATTTTCTATTTCAAATGTATTGTGCATTCATATATTCATAATGACATGGAAAAGCATTTGCTAAACCACACACACACACACACACACACACACACACACGCACGCACACACACCCACGCGCACGCACGCACGCGCACACACACACACATATATACATATATATATATGGAGAATATTTGGCCCGTTGTTGTGCCAGTCTTCATTATCAACTCATCCGTAAATTCACCTCTATAAAGAAACATCCAGTTCGGCGGGTGAGGTCAAAATACACACACACACACACACACACTCACACACACATACACACACATACTTCTATGTACTTGTGAGTGTGTGTAGTTACTTAACCTCCCTGTCGGGAGCAAGAAGTGACATAAAGTCAATTTTTATGCGGAGTATAGCTGGTTTGAATTAAAAATGGTTGACTTAACATAATGAAAGAATTTTGTCTGAAATACTATTTACCTATTGCCAAAAGTTAAATGATAAAATGTAAAAAAAAAAAAAAAAGATAACGTTTCTATATGTCTTTAAAAATTCTATATGGATAACAATTATACCCGTTAATTCGATTGGTATTTCTAATTAGAGCTTATTTGATAAAGTTAATGAATCTAAGATATAAAAACATTTTATCAAACAAAAATGAATATTATTTTAAAGATTGTCAAAGAACTAAAGTGCTTTTTTTTTTTAATACCTGTATAAATGGGCTGTATTAGTTCGTGGGTGCCTGGAATATTCACATTTCTCTTAATGGGATTTATGAAGACCTGAACATGCATCAGGTTTTATTCATTTTGACGAGGGTCTCTGTCATTTTATTCCCTCTATGTTGGTACACATCTCATCGCATGTACCTTTAACATTATTACAACAGCAATTAACTTCAATAGTTCTCTATCACAATAGCTAATTAGATATTCGCCATATCTGGAGGGTTTATAAGCCACATTCTTTCTCACAGAAAGAATTAGCTACTTAACTGCGCAGTAGGATTGAAAAGTATCTACTTTAGATTTCCATGATTTGTAACCTGCTTACAGGGGAGGGAGCGTATACTCTACAGATAATTGGCACTTCTGTTTTTCCGCAATACCTGAAAATGGCTCCTAGAACTTGCAGCATGTCTCGTATGATGTTACAGTCATACTTTTTATACTTAATGGTTAAAATATATCGAGTATATTATTCATATTGATATGCCCAAATTTATTTGTTGATGCAAGTATTGTTCAAATACATTCTGTTTTGCGAAAATGATTTTTCTCCATAAAATAATTATTAAATTTCAAATTAACCATAGTAAATGAAATCAATTTTTAACATATTAATATATTTAGTCATATTTTGATTTATATCATTACTTGAATACAAGCATAATATATTCATGGAAATGTGATCTCTCAATTAAAATAAAACGGGAATTTTTCAAAGAGTAGGCAAGTCAGTTCTATTGAATATTTGCACCCTTTTGACCCTGAAGAAACACTTGGAGGAAAAGTTGAATGGGAACAACTCAAAAATACAGCGAGGTGTCTTAAACAAATCCTGAAACCAGCACACGAAAAAACATCAATTGTATGGCAATTTACCTTCCATCTCACAAGCTATCCAAATAAGACGAGCAGTACATTATGAACACTGCCTAAGAAGTGAGGACGAACTACTATGAAGTCCTATCCATGAACAGAAGTGTTGGCTGACATGCAAAAACTTACATTCTTTAGCTCTTTGCGTACACTCGATACCATCAAGAGGACTTACCCAGCGGTAGGAACTAGGTTTACTTCATGGTTTAGTTGGTATGCATTCTGCTGCCGCTTCTAAGTGGGCATTGACGAAATTCTCGTATTCGTCATTTGGAGTATGTGTTTCTGTCCTTTGAAGTTCATCAAATGTGTTTCTTACTGTTAACGCATATTTATCTCTAATATCCCTGTTATTAAAGAGGGACCAGTCGTAGTGTATAGTGGTTGTTGTTCGGGTAGCATTCCTTCGTAGGGACAGTGGTATTTTTGCCGTGACAATTCGATGATCGACGACACACCCTCGAAAGAGAAATATGCCACGCAATTTTTTGCGCTATTAAACCCTTTCTTATTTATAAAGACGTAGTCTATCAGTGCTTTAGTATTATTAGCGTATGTGTTAGTCCATAGTTTTCTCTCTTACTGACATTTAGTATTGAGGCATTTTAATCTATTTTCTAGCTCTAATCTATTTTCTACCTCGAAATCTGTTAGGTGTTCCCCATTTCTGTTTGACGAGTTGGGTAAGCTGAATTTGGGGTTTGAGTTTTTACTAATTTGGGCATTCATGTCTTCACCAATGACGATAACGTTGTGGTTCAGGATTCTGTGAACAATGGAGGATACCTCATCATGGAAGGCGATTAGGTCAGTTTCTTCACTAAAATTGGTCGGGCTATAGCTGGAGATGATTGTTGTGCTGGGATTGCCATTAAAAGTAGCTAGCATCTTCTGAGGTTGAATTTTCTCTACACTATTTAGTGATTTTAGGGCTCGTGGTCCAATAAGAATACCAACACCTCCTATTGTGGCATTGATAGAGTTTTTCCATGCAGATGCAGTGGCTAGCATCCGTCCATTGCCATTATCGTGGTGTTTGATATCCTCGCTATGAGTGTATCTCTGTTCTTGTATGCACATGATCTATGTTATGATCTCTCACTGATACAGACAGCTCCAGCAGTTGTCCTATTCTATTTAAGGTTCTAATGTTGAATGTTGCTCTTTGTATGGTGCGTTAGCATATCATTAAATTTTGTCTTAGTTTTAGTTCTGTAGCTGATTCTTTTAACACTGAGGCCAGGGCCCATTTTCAACCACGCGAAGAGCGACGCGGTTTGGACAGGTGGTTTGCGTGCGGGTTATGGTAATCTTTCGATAGCTGTTTTTATTCTCATCTTTTGAAGTCACCCTTATAGACGAGCAGCAATAGTTCCTCGATTGAACTATTTAATCCTGGCCGTTGAACGTAGGATTCATACGCCCAGGACCAAGTTAGACATTGCGTTGAATCGTCAGAGGGTTCCCCCGCTCGCCTTCACGTCCACCATGCTGCTTCCCATCGCTTTCGTAGAGAATGATTTTAGTTTTTTTTTTTTACTCCTGTCTTCCCCTTTTTCTCATTAGGTTTTCACTTCGTTAAATAAAGTTCACAATTATTTTCTTTTTTAAATTTCATCAAAGTCCTTATTTATGATTCTTTGTATCCTTATAGGCATTCTATTTACTCTAATTTTGGACTTTCAGTTTTTAATGAAGTCCAATAGTATTAGGCTCTCTTGGACAGGTTCATTTGCAACTTGCGATTACAGTAAATGTCTTAGCATTTAAAGCACTGATAGTATACAGCAGTGATTTTACAAATAAAAAATAAAATCATTCATGCATTTTTAAATGACAATATAGTAAAAAGACAATAAATTTCTAACCATTTTTAAAACTCAGCCCGTCTTGAAGTGGATTTGCTACATATATATGTTTGTCATTTTTCGAGTTCATTTTTTTAACGAAGCCAATAAAATTCTTAGGTTTCCTTTAAGATAACATTTCTTATATGAACATGTGCTTATTATATTCTATGTTTCAATTTCAAATCAATATAGATAATTTAAAAATATAATAGAAATTTCTATTTAACAGATAGAGATGGGTGAAAAAAAGCTTTTAGATGGGGTTCGATCGTAGACTTTGTCAGGGGATCGTTTTCTATCATTTGTGCTCATTGAATGAGATAGCAAAATATGTAATTTCTAACCAAATATAGAAAAATGTTGATATGAAACGCAACATAATTTAGCCTCATAAATCGTGAGAAAATTTTTCATACAGCCATCTATATATTGGGTAATCACCATGAAGTTACCAATAAAAATATATCTACACACCATTAGAAGATGGAAATCAAAAAAAAAAAATGAGCATTATTAAACTCTCAGAAGCTAATGGAATATATTCTTCATGTTTAAAAGTTTTTACTGTGTATTTATATTATGTTCATATTTCTGGGTCCATAGATCTTCGCTAAATTATTGATCAGCATGTTTTTATAGGAAAATGTTGACTTTCGCGAGTTTTCCCCAGGTAATACCTTATAATCGGGTTAGATATTAAGTGAAGGTTATGTTCTCTACGTTGTAATTGGGCAAAAGTCCGGTTCCAACGAAAAAAAATATAATCACCAAATTATATACGTAATCTATCTATCTCTCTATCTATCCACTTTTTACACTAGAAGCAAGCTGAGAAAAGAGTTAATGGGATGAGTAGTACGATTTGTTTGTTGAAGTAAAATGACACTGTTCTATTTCTGATCGTTCAGAAAAGAAACAACTTAAGAAATGGGCGAAGTCTACTTCTATTACATGTCCTCTTTAAAACTTTCCTTGATATCTTTTGATGTAAATAGATAACAATAAGGCTTAGGCAACATTGACAATGCTGTAAATGCATTTGATACCAATTGAAGAAGCGATTTTCACACTTACAATCGTCCAACGAAACTATCAATGCAGCTAGATTTAAAAAAGAAAAAAAAACGTTTTAATGATAGGTTTATCAAACTGTCACTTAATCCAAAACATATATTTGATACTGAACTGCATCTGATGGTGAGTCTAAAGATATAGGGAACGTGGAGAACTTCATCATTGCCATTACTGCAATGTTCAGTATGTTTTTGAGTGGTAGTAGCTTAGAGGGTCAAATCTATGGGTCATATAGAACTGTTCAATCCCCTACAAGGGGTATTATCATTAGTTATTCGAAAACATACAGTTGTGTAAAAATTATTCATATAACACCGAATACTTGATGAATAGAATTACTAGTGTCAACTAGCAATATTTCAACCAGTTAAATGTGTGCAAACAAACGATTAATATTAAATAGTTATATTAATGTTAGGTAATAATACTTCAATGCCTCCAATCTTTTTCCAAATCTTCGGGGACTCTTGCCAACACACTTGCTACAAAATATATTACAGTAACCTACGGGTTCTACCGTTTGCTTGTTGTTTTTTTGTTTTTTTTTCGTTTTATTTTTTGTTCTCTGCTAATAGTCGTAGTGTTTTTCGATACTTTCGCTTTCTTTTATGCTTACTCTATGGACCACCAGAACGGCAAAATCCCTTCCATATCATCTTTATTTTGTAAATTAATGCTTGGTCGGGTCTTTTGGTCTGGTTAGGTGATCGACTTGTTACACAAAATACTAAAGACACGTACGGGTCTCATTCTCTAGAATTGGTTGTACGGTCAAATTATAATCTCAAGTTCGATTCTTATTAGATCACCTTTTTCACTTCGTAATGCCTAGTCTTGTACTCCTTCTTTGATGGTTTGTTGTATTTACATATTATGTGATTATCCGTATATATGTCTCCTCACAATCCACACCCTACCTATGGTATAAAGTGTTGTTCTACAAGGATAGCTTCAGCATTAAAGAGCCCAGTAAGACTGATACGTCATTAAACCAAGAAACCAGACCAAACCATTATCTACACCAGCTTATCTGTTGCAGATTATCAATTTTTACCTTGATATAATTGCTCTTTATAGCCTTATATCGAATTGCTATTGAAATAAATTCAGTTTCTCTCTTGAAGTTTCCTTTTCTTAGCCATTGTTGCATACTAACCCTTGACCGAGCCGTCAATCAGAGACGCACTTAAGTAAATAGTGAAAACAGTCACGTGGTTCATCGGAAATTGTGGGCGTTATGAAATGATATATGGATATGCCCGCGGCTGTTGGGATAGTAGGTGTCAGGGAGGGTCTGAGTCAGAACCAAATTGCAGTCACTAAGACCATCCCATTAGGGACAGTGGCCTCAGGACCTCCGGTTCAGTACCTCCGGGCGAGAAGCAGAAGTGCCAAGTGGTTTCTAAGATAACACAACGTAATATTGTTAAGAGAAGATGTTATGGGTCAATATTATATCTCTGTCAGCGCACAGCCTACATTTGCTATTTTTTTGCATCTTATCTATTCTAGCTTTGATATGATTGGTTCTTACGGCGTTGTTTTGTGCTGCTATTAGGAGATATTCTGTTTCTCTCTTAAAGTTTCCTTTTCTGAGCCATGTCCTGGTTTTGTCATGTGAGATGTTTATTATTATTATTATTATTACAATTATTATTATTATTATTATTATTTAATCCTTGAGAGTTTTTAGCTTCAGTTTTAGCCGATGGTTTTTTACTGGAGTTTGATTGACTGCAAGTTTTATTCTATGATCAGCCAGGACAGTAAAGTCCACAATTTTGCAAATTCTCTTTTTTGTAATTTATTATTATTATTATTATTATTATCATTATTATTATTATTATTATTATTATTATTATTATGTCTGGCCTTCTAGCCGAGATTAAGTGATCTGTATGTATGTCAAAATCCCATAGGAGTTTATGTGAGTCATTTTCTTGGACAGATGCTGGGTTGTGCATATACCATTTGTTGGTGTTGTCAAATTTAAATTTCTTGCACATTTCCCAGATAACCTTGCCCACCAAGTCGGATTAAGTCTGATATTTTTTCTGTGCAAATTTGCTGCATTTGCTTATTAAGTGATTGTTGGTTTTGTCTCAATTACCACATAACCTACATTTGCTATTTTGTTGCGTCTTCTCTATTATTGCTTTGACATGATTAGTTCTTATGGCGTTGTTTTGTGCTGCTATTAGTAGAGATTCTGTTTCTCTCTTAAAGTTTCCTTTTTTTAGCTATGTCCAGGTTTTTTCGTGTGAGATATTGTTTATTAGTCGTTTAAAACGCCCATGGAGTTGTTATTCTTCCCATTTTTGTTTCCTATTTATTGTCATTCTGTTGCCCATTGTGTAGTCAGTATTTTTTCTGATGGCTTGTAATCAGTCCTCCTTCATGTTTTTCTCTGTTGTCCTCGAGTCGTTGTATTGATGTGTCAAAGCTGTCTTCAATGTTGGCAAATATTCTTCCTCCCTCCTTTTCTGATACATATAATCTGTCAACGTCGTCTCTGGGATGTAATGTCTTATGCATGGTCATTAGTTTTATTGTTCTTTGGTCCATTTGTTTAAGTACTTCTCTGGTCCACTCCAAAAAGGGTCTCGAATATCGAACGAGGTGTACTACCCAGGTATTAATTCCTTAGATAAGGTTTCTGTTTGACAGTTTTGTCTCGAGTAGCTTGTTATTTCTCCTGAGATATTCTTTTTGAATTTTCTGTTTCACTTCCACTTGTTTGAGTTCCAAGATTCCAAAGTATTTGTAGGTTTCCTTTTCTCCGGGCGTTCTAATCTTGTCTTGATTTGGTAGTTCCATTACGTCAGTCATATGTCGTTTACTACTTTTCATTACTAGCATGACACATTTTTCAATGATAAATTCAATTCCTATGTCCTGCCTGTATATTCTAAGTGCGTGTATATTGTAGTTATTATTATTTACTCCTTTAGAGTTTTTCACATCAGTTTTAGCTGATGGTTTTTCACTGGAGTTTGAGTGACTGCAAATCTCCTCAAGTCTCCAGGACTCATCTCAGTATTCTGTCCGTCCTCAGCAATGCTGTCGTTTGGATAGTCTCTACCGGTCTGCCAATTTACAAGTCCTCCAGGCCCTTTAATAATCCTTTAGCTACTGTACCGAACACGCCAAACACAATTAGCAAAATCGTTACTTTCATGTTCCACAGCTTTTTCAATTCTCTAGCAAGGTCGAGGAACTTATCTTTTTTTTTTCTCTTTCCTTCAGATTTATTCAGTGGTCCGCCGGAACAGTAAAGTCGACAATTTTTCAGATTCTCGTTTTTTTTGTTGATTATTATGAGGTCTGGTCTTCTGGCCGGGATTAAGTGATCCGTTTGTATGTTAAAGTCCCATAAGAGTTTATGCGAGTCATTTTCTAGGATAGGTGCCGGGTTGTGCATATACCATTTGTGGTATGGTCGATCTGAAATTTCCTGCACATTTCCCAGTGGATCACCTCCCCAACCAAGTCGTGTCTCGCCTTATATTCCTTCTGTGCTAATTTCTGCATTCGCTTATTATATGATTGATCGTTTCGTCTCTGTCACCGCATAGACTACATTTACTGTTTTGTTGCGTCTTATCTATTCTCGCTTTGATATGATTGGTTCTTTTGGCATTGTCCTGTGCTGCTATTAGGAGCGATTCCGTTTTTCTCTTAAGGTTTCCTTTTCTTAGCCAGGTCCAGGTTTTCTGGTGTGAGATGTTGTTTATTAGACGTTTATTATTATTATTATTATTATTATTATTATTATTATTATTATTATTATTTACTCCTTTAGAGTTTTTCACGTCCGGTTGTTGGTAAGTTTTCATGTCACTCCCACCCAATTGTTGATAGAATTTTCTTTCGTTCTTTTGGAAAGTCCCATTTTGTATGTATTAGATCGTAATTCTACGGCCGTAAACAAATAGAGGAAGTAAAAAAATATGAATGAGCCGTCTGTGAGATTTTAATTTGATATAACATAGATTACAATAAAGTAATAATTAGCACCTTTCAATTTTTCTTGAATAAATGCTTTGAAAATACCATAGATAACTTTTACAACTGAAAGTCAATTGGTTTTCGGGTTGTCTAGTATATGTTTAAAAGTTGATTGCACATCATAGATTATGTCAGTATCGACCATCGGTTTCTTTCGAAGATATCCTATGCAAAATACTTAATAATGTTATACAGATTAATTATCCTTGTTAGTTCATCGGTGAGTATCCAACCCATCATGGCGTTCATACCGTAAGTGAAATTAGATTAACTGATGTAGAGATAGAATTAGATCACTTTAGCTATTTAGTTGCCTTTGCGTATGTATGAGAACGAAATATCTCTAGAACGACAGTAATCATAGCCACCAGTGATCTTTTACAAAGTTAAGGAACCATCAAAAATACCCCTGGGCGGCAAACAAGAAGACACACGTGGTGGATTTTATTGCTTATTTTTCCTGGGCACGAATCATCTGGGTTTGTGACCACACTATAACCAGTATTTGGAGAAGGAAATTTTAAGATTTAAATAAAGAAAAAGTACCATGCTCTTTGAAATTTGTCGCTATATGAGCACCCTAATTCTCAATTCTTTCGATTTGGTCCTGTCACTAATTTATAACTGTTGGGTATCTCCTACCTTTTCAGCATAATGAGCTGTTCCATCTGCCATTGTGGCAGCAGTGGAGATTAGTCTGGCGATAAGCCCACTTCGTCATTTTTTGGATTTTTTTACGTTATTCTACGGAAAAGTAAGTAATTTTTATTGTTGAAACCTGTTGTTATTGTATTATTATTGTTACAGCTATGTGACCCCCCCTCAAACAAATTGTTATTGTTACTTGTTTGAGAGGAGGGTCAAACCTCGATTTTACTGTTTTACTTTAAAAAACCCCCAAAAAACCCCAAAAACGACCGTCATATTTTCACCCAACGATTCATTGTATTTCTTGTAGTCCATTCGAAATTCAAACACCATTCCCCCTAGTTGCCCTTTTAAAACGCAACTATGGGGGAACCATCTCGGATTCCTTCAACTCCCTTACCGACAACTCAAGACATTTTTATTGACATTGAACCCTCCCCGAAGCCGGAAGACTTATCATCGTCTTCAACCATTCCACCTGGACAAATAACACCGACAAATGCAGTCTCCTAGTCTCCGCAAATACAAAAGCAAAAAAAGAAACCAGAAGACTACGAAAATGATAGAAAAAATAAGTACGCAAAGTACTTTAAAGAAAGCGAAATCCTGCCGATACCTGAATTGGTACAGGCAGTGAAACCAAAAACAATATCTTTTGTAATAACTGACATTAAGACCAGGAGACTAGCAAACGTAAATAAAGAAAAATTTGAAGAGACTTTAAAGAGTGCAGGCATCCCAGGGAAATATATATGCAGAAGAAGTTTTGCAACCTGGGATGTCTTGCTACCAACAGAAGAGCAAGCTAAAAAGCTAGCAACAAACAATATTAACACGAAGTACTTCCGGCTTCAACCGGAATATCTAAGAAAAAGACATATAAAAGTCACCGTTTGCAATGCTTCCATGGAGCTTAACGGAGATGTTCTCGCCGCCTATCTGAGTACACATGGCGGCGTAGAAGAATACAAACTAATTACGTCAGCACATGGAACCGCTTTCGGTGACTATATCTTTACTATGATCCTAGATAGGGGAGGATTCCACTCAATCCCTCATACTATCACATACAGAGACACAACGATGATGGTGGTCGTTGAGGGCAGGAAACCTCTTTGTTAGAACTGTAAAAAGCTGGGACATTTCTCGAGGTCCTGCCCTCAAAAGACTACCATCACTGGACCCAAAACAACCAGCACAACGTCGGATACTATAAATACCACGACAATGACAACAAAGACTACAACAACAGCTGCAGCATCGACAAACTCAAACCCCGAAACAGGAATCCAACCCGAAAAGGAAGAAGGGTGGACCCTAGTAAAAGGGAATAAAAAGAAATCTCCCAAAAAAGCAGCAACTACTATTACTACTCCTACAATAGCAGCAACACCAGCGACAATACAGACACCAAATAAAAAGAAAACCCAAAATCTTCAACAAGAAGAGATGGAAACAACACTTAATTTAAAAAGAAGGAGAGACAGCGGGGACACGGAGAAAGAGGGGGAGAAAAAACAACAGAAAACAAACTCCCCCAAACCAGAAAAAGAAAAACCTCAGCCTCTCCAACCCCAGCAACCAGCACCCCCAAGACCAGCAGGAAAAACACAGCCCAAGCGACCGGAACCAGAAAAAAAGACACTCCCTCCACCTCAACGACCAGCCCAAATTATCCCTCCCCCACAACATACTCCTGAAAACCCTACTAACCCCCCCACTATCTCCAACACCACCTACGTTATCACCCATTTCAACCCCAAAACTACTATCCCAGTCCCAAGAGACCCACAGCCGTCGCCATCAACATCTGGCACTGTGCGACGATCCAGGTCGGCCTCCAGAGATATCCAGCAAGCATTAAACTCTTTTTATTTTTGCCAGGACATCCTGGAGTCGCCATCATTGGATCGGCAAATTAAAAGTTTACTAAAACCTTTAAGAGACCTCAAAAAAAATCAATCAAAAAGACATAACTAATCCATATCTTTTTGAGGGTGCAGCCATGGTGACCACCTTTGTCCGTTCGGCTGGTAACCGAACTAAAGAGCTGTGGCAATTTATTGAGGAAGCCAGTCGAGCGGACATGAAGCTGGCGGAGATGGGGCACGACTCACTAAATGAAATATCTGCAAAATGTACGGGCAGGGTCCCGATTTATGTTCATCCCACTTTTTATAGGTCCCTAAAGTTGCGGTTTCCTTATGATGTCGGTGGAATTTCCAGGAGCAGCCGAGTTACTCCTGAACTTTGTACCGGTTTCCTGCGTCAGGCCGTCGGCATCCTCACCCCGAAGGATTTCCGGTCCGTAGTCGACACTGAGTAAGGTAAGTGGGATTGATGGCTTTAAACCTTGCCAGTTTGAATGTGAAGGGACTGAGGGATTCAAGCAAGTGTACGCGCTTGCTTGCTGAACTCAAGAACCTCGGAGTAGATGTTGCTGCTGTGGAGGAGACTCACTTCACTTGCGGTGCCGACTGTCGGGTGCTGGAAAGCGATTTTAACCTTTTCTCAGCATACGGCAGCCGCACCAGCGCTGGGGTCTCTTTGCTAGTTGGACGCAGCCTTGATGCTGATGTTGACGTTGTTTTTGCAGGTGACGGGGGCCGGTTTGTTGTGGCCGATGTTGCCGTGAAAAGTTTCAAGTTTCGTCCGGTTGCGGTTTATGCGTCCAATATCGCTGCGGAGAGGGTTTCCTTTTTTCGTCGGTTGGCGCCGTTCCTGGACGATACGAAGCGGCTAGTCTTAATGGGTGATTGGAATGCGATCCTTGATCCCAAGATAGATAAGGTCGGGCGGGGAGCTAACAGATTGGGAAGGTGTGAAAGCAGCCTTGTCGGCTTCGTGACTCGTCACGGTCTCGTCGACAGGTTTCGTCTGGATCACCCAGGGCGGGAGATGTGGACGTGGCTAGATAGATCGCCCTCTGCCAAAGTAGGTTCCTACTTGGACAGAGTGTTAGTGAGAAGAGCTGACATTGATTTTGTTAGTTGTCCCACGTTCCACTTGATAGCGTGGACTGACCATAAACTCATTAGTCAGTCTGCGGTTAGCAAATAGGCCTAGTCTAGCCGGCTACTGGAAGTTCAATACCTCCTTACTGGAGATACGGGACTTCCAGGATCGGCTAGAATCCCTAATTCAGCGGGCGTTAGTGGGGGCGGTTACCGGGAATAGGTGGTGGGTTTCTCTTAAGCATAGGATTAGAGATTTCGCCACCAAATACGGTCGACAGCTCAACTTAGATAGGACCGCGGAGGCAAAATCTATAGATGATAGACTCTCCCGGGCGGTGGCTGGGGGGACTCCCTAGGTGTAGAGCTAGCTAGGAGGGACCTTGAGCGTGAGAGTAGCGAGCGCTACAAGGGATCAGTAGTTAGATCTAGGCTAAAAAGAGTTCTCAACGAAGCTGTGAAATCGAACGCGACTGCGCGTGAAGAAGAAGTGTGAAGGTTCCCCGATCGGTACATCGCATCTGTCAAGACCCCGGATGGGCGTCTGCTGCGATCGGGTTGTGAGATACGTGACGCCTTTCGGGCGCACTTTCGGGATCGCTTTGCCCGCTGCACTGATCTCCCGCTCCGGGAGTTTCGTAGCTATCTCGCCGACTTCCCCCGCCTTGGGGCGGCTGAAGCGGCTAGCTGCGAGGGTGTAGTTACTGAATGCGAAGTCCGTGACGCATTGAAGCAGGTCGGCCTCAACAAGTCGCCGGGACTAGATGGTTTGCCCTGCGAAGTGTACTTGAGGATGTCGCACATGTTTGTACCTATTCTGACGGATATGTTCAACCATTGGTTCGCCCAGGGAGCCATCCCTGGTAACGTTACCAAGGGCGTGATCACATTGCTGAAGAAAGGTGGCAGGCATGTTTGGGAGGGTTTAGATGATTACAGGCCCATAACTCTGCTTAACACAGAGTTAAAGATTTTGGCCCGGGTCTTAGCGAATCGTTTACAGCTTGTCATTAGCGATCTGATCGTCCCCGAACAGACTTTTGCTGTGAAGGGAAGATCGATCCAGGACAACCTGCACTTGATTCGCGAGGTCCTAGAGGGGATAAAAGACGACACCGAATCCGCGCTGATCAGTTTAGATCAGTCCAAGGCCTTCGATAGGGTTGACCATCGGTTCCTGGCGTCTGTTTTGGAGACTGCCGGATTCAAACCGGAGTTCCGCAGATGGATTAGCATGATGTACCACAACCCTCAGGCAGTGGTGCTGGTGAACGGAAGGCGTTCGGGGGTGATCGCGATCGAGCGTTCGGTCCGGCAAGGCTGCCCTCTGTCTCCTCTTCTCTATGTCCTCGCGTTGGAGCCCCTCCTGCGCAGGCTTAGGGATGAGGGGACAAGTCCGGCACTGCGTGGTATTCCATTCGTTGGCCGCCTTGCGGCCAGGGTTTCCGCGTTCGCTGATGACGTCACAGTCTTTGTATCCCGCCGCCAATATAGAGGCTGTGAAAGAAGCGGATGTTGAGTATGAGCGGATTGCAGGGGCCAAGGTCAATTTTGACAAAAGCGAAGGTTTGCGGCTCGGTGCTTGGAGGGGTAGCAATACTCTTCCGGGGCCCTTCCGCTGGAGTGACGGACCCATCCGCATCCTCGGGGTGTGGTTTGGGCCCGACCTCCAACTGGAGCGAAATTGGTCGGAGGTACATGCTAAGGTGAATGCTCAGGTGGGAATCTGGCTTTCAAGGAGGTTGTCCTTAAAGGGCAGGGCGGAGGCGTGCGCCGCGTACGTCTTCCCTTGATCCTTTACCGATTGGCTGTACTTCCTCTGCCTAAGGCACATCGGTTGGCACTGCAACGATCCCTCTCCAGATTGCTCTGGGGAGGTGCAAGGCCGATGGTCCGTAGGCAGGTCTGTATCCAACGTACTCGCAACGGGGGTCTGGGTATGCCTGATCTGGAGAGCCACTGGCTTGCTGAAAGACTTGCATATCTGGGCCGTGTCTTGACTAGGGACTCAGTGTGGAGACGAAAGGCGAGTCGGACTTTTCCTTGCCTCAACTCAGACCCAAAGGCTGAAGGTCGACGTAGGCCTTTGGGCGAAGCACTGTTTGTCTGCGAGTGCCGAAAGGCCCTTCGTAACCTTCTTGGGTCCAGTGACCTTTCATGGCCTCGGAAGGAACTGTATCGGGAGCTAGTGGTGGGTTCCGCTTCTGATCCTCTCAGCGAGCGGCACGGCTGGACGGCGGAGGAGATCCTCTCTCACTGGAATTGGGCGCCAGGATCGAGCTTCTTGAACAACTCCGAGTTCTCGCTCACCTGGTGACTTGCACGGAATGCGTTGCCCCTTCGCGACTTTAACTACAAAGCGGGCCTGGCAGACATGCCTGATTGCCCTCGCTGCGGCAGTGGGTTGGAAGAAACGGCTGAGCACGCCTTCTACTACTGCGAGCGAGTCCGCCCGTTTTGGGATCACGTCAGGGAGTGGACGGCTCGCATCGAACCCAAAAAGCTTGTGCTGCTCGACGTTGGTTACGTCGTAGACAACGTTCTTCCTCCGTTTCATGGTGAGAAGCGTGTGGTGTTTCTCGCGATTCTAGCTGTAGCCCGAATGGTGATTTAGACGACGCGAAACAAGGGATTGTATGACGATGCAAACTTTTCTCATCGTGATCTGGTTTTGTATTTTCGGCATCAGCTGAGGGTCAAAATCAGATGCGATAGAAAACGCTTGGATCGCATAACATTCAGCAAAAGGTGGGTGACTGCAGCGAGCCTGGTCGTACGAAAGGGGGCAACGTTGGAGTCATCCTTCCCTCCTCTGCCGGCCCATGGCGTCTACGGTACGGGTCCTTAGGGACCCCATCCCTGGTAAGTAGAATTGTTTTTCCCCCTTGTAACCTAGTTAGCAGTATGTTGTGTGTCATTGTCCCCGTCATCTAGTCGTTAGTTTCTCAAGATCTTCCCCCTCCCTATTATTTTTGTACCTCAACCCGAATCCCAGCCCGCTTTTATTGAAGATCTTGAAAATTCATATGTAAAAAATCATATCTGCTTCTATCGACCCATACCGCGCCCGACCCTTTATTTCTTTTATCTCTGTAGATTAGGATTCCCGCCCCACCTAGGGTAGGTCCGGCTTGTTTCCGGTTTCTTTCGACCCGGAAAACAGTAGGCCTCCAATTCTATAGACGGGGGATGGGAGGGAAACCAAACGGGGGATGTTTTCCTTGTTTTTCGTGTATATATGTTTTTCGGGTTTTTTTCTCCCATTCCCATCATATCCTTTGTAAAAAATCATACATTGTAAATAAAATCATGCACCACTTTCGGTTTTAAGTAGGACTTTTTCATCGAGAAAATGTGATATTTTGGTGGTTCCTGCGTGCATGGTGATGAACGAGTGATTATATATTGTATTGTTGAATGGGTCGGCGAATGTGGCTGGCTAGGTTCCCTTAGAAAATATAGTTAAAGCAAGACCGCTCCCTTCCCCTCCCCCCAAAACCATAAGGCCTCGTGCCTTCTTGTATCACATACAAGAAATAAAATAATATTTTCTAAATAGAATCAATTATTAAAGGAAACAGAAAATACTAAAGAGAGAATGATGAGTTTCCAGACCAACCACATGCCTAAACACCATGAAACTTACATGCAATTCCACGTATTCATTCTGCCCATGTCAGCTGTGACTAGAATATGCTGATTGCATCTTCTACCGAGTGGTAAGTCCCATCCTCAAATGGGTGTTCGAAATAGAACACTAAACTACATCCAGTGTGAGACTCCGGTTCTAAAGCTTTAGAGTGTACAAAGATTCACCCTTTCATCACCATTAAGCCAATGTCTATTCTTATTCGGATGATAACACATGTTTTGGGTCTCGTCTGTGGGTAAAATAGCTGAGTTTTGAAACTTATTTTTATTATACAGGAATAATTGATGCGATATATTTGTGTGATAATTATTTGTATCAAGAATAGACACTTGAAGAAATAATTCTTTCCAAACAATTATTATAATTTGTCACTTGAAACTCTATAACTGCTTGTAAATTATTAGTTTTAAATAGGACAATTTGAAACTGTATAACAGTGGAAACAAAGGATTATCATTATGAAATGGGCAGAGTTGATTCAAATTGATATATAACTGTGTGTTAATTATTTGTATTAAGAATAATCACTTGAAAATGAAAGTGTCTATAAAAGATTAGACACTTATCTTTATAATTACTTACAAAGTATTGATGCTATATAAGAATATTTGATATCATATGGCTGTGATATTCTTGACAAATAAAAACAACAATTTAAAAAAATGCAATTGGACATTGAAAATATTAAACATTACCAAGTAAGTCAAATTGTGGCTTTAAATGACATCTAAATAATTGATATGCTGTGAAATAAACAAGCCAAACTAATTCAAATAAAAATGTTCACTCTTTGGGAAATATACGCTGTGATTGGCAGTATTACATACATACATACATACATACATACATACATACATACATATATACATACATAATCATATACATGCATACATACATAAATACATATATGCGTAGGTAAATGGTTGGGAAAACAGAAAAAGATAAATTGTATAATGATGAAGAGATACATAAATGCAAAATCGATTGAACAGGAAGAAAGAGGAAAGGAATGGTCAAAACTATATCACGAGTCTTATGAAAAACAACTGAAATTTTATTTTAAATAAACGAAAATACATGAAAATATAATAAAATAAACCAAAAAAAAAAAATAAATAAAAGATAAACCGTGTAGAAAATTTAATTACAAGAGCCAAATTCCTGTGGGAGGAACAAACAATGTTTATAACAAGGCTTTTGTTTCCTGGAATGTTGAAAAGGGACTTGAGGCGAGTTCAAGAGAGTACAAACTACAAATATTCTTTGCTAAACTGTTTGGCTTGTGTATGAACGTGTGGCAATGGAGTCACGTGTTAAATGTCATGCAAAGAATACACGAATTCACACATGAATGCATAAAAGGGCTTATGTGTTTTGCCAAGTGAGTACCTTTGTGAAAAGATGTTTTTAGTTTTATGGAAAACAATAACAATGTGAAATAATAATGAGTTGTAGAATATGAAGAAAACGGTGATAACCATCGTTCTTTTGGATCCTTGGCACAGTCCATAAGTACCTGGGAAAAAAGACGAAGGGACTGGATAACAGTGGAAGAATCAAGTCAATTCATATCACAGAACTGATAAACAAAGCTGGGATATTTAAACGAATTATGGAAATCTAAGGGAACCTGCTGTTACTCAAACGACAATTAGAGCTCACAATTACTAATCTAAAATTGTTGGAATATGGGGATTTTGGGAGCACACGTTGGTTGGAGTTGCAGCAAAAATACCCCATCATTTTAAACAGTCACTTGTTTGGTTTCCTTTTTGTTGTTTGTCTTTTAATGTCCCATATTCCTTGAGAATTCACTTGAGTTAGACAGGGGATATGTGGTAGAAAAATGCTGGTTAATTGATGGTAGGTTTTTCATAGAGAAGTGCACGCTCTTTTCATCTTTGCAATTGAAAATTGTGTTTCTTTTAATTTCTAAAATTACCAATGGCTTTCTGAAATCAAAGTTGTCATTATAGTTGTTTCACCTAATCTTTAATTAAAAAATAGATTATGGTTATTTGATGGTAGATTTTTCATGGCTGAGCGCGCTATCTATTTCTTTTAGCTGAGAAAAATTGCGTTTCTTTTTAATTTCTTTAAATCATTGATGGCTTACTGAATTCAAAGTTATCATCATAATTGTAAAATATTGCTTAACACTAGTAATTCACCAAATCTTAAAATTAAAAAGACGTATCAAAATTTCGAAAAAGACAAACTTTTACCTATTTGTCACTATGTTTTGGACTGGAATGTTTTGAGGTCTAGTTGTAATTTTCGAATACTTTTAGAGGATTTCAAATCACCAAATCTCTTAAAAAGCATCTTTATCGAGTTTTGTTGAAGGTCCTGTTCTGGTTTCATTTCTTAATGATGTATCGCTAGAACGAAACCTGGAAAACCTTTTAGGGACTTTACGGTTAGTAATGACACCTAGGCCATTATCACAAGATATTTTCTAAGCTGTTTCCGTTGCATGTCTGTTATTCTTAAACTATCACACCATTATATATTAGATATGCACTATCAATTCCTCCTTTATCTTTTTTTATTTTTATTTTATTTATTTATTGTTTTTGAGGCGTGGTATCATGGATTAAATTATTTTGGGCACTCTTTCATTTTTGAAATAAGAATAATCGATGAAGGTACTCTTTGATCCGATAATATCCAGTGGCGTTTAAATCAGTAAAAGTTTGAAAAGTGTAATTACATCTTGCTTTTTAAAAACGAAAATCATTTATCGCTTAGCCTAATGTATTTTTATAGAAGCTACTTTCAACAGAACTATTTTGACAATAACCAAAAATAATGAGTTTCTTGCAACGTCCACCTATGTTTGCATGAGGAAGTAGAGCACTAATGAATATTAATCTGTCTTAACTTTATATTTGTCAATAGAAGTAGCAGTGGTGCTTATTTGTGCAGTTGGTCAAACGCCGTAGGTAATCAACGTACCTATTCTGTTTTCTCCAAGTGAGGCTTCTTTTCATAGTATGTGAAAAGAAAAATCCAAGCATTTTATTTATTTTTTTCACCAGATTTCCTCCTTTGTAGATTAAAGCAGAAGGAAATTGTTTTTGCAAATGGCATCTCTTAAACAACAGCGTGGACGACAGACAAAAATCGAATGTCTGTAATTGTAAAATGCTTCAGTTGTGGATGCTATTCTCTCCGATTTCATGCAGCTGAGTTTTTTTTTACTCTTTTCGCAAAGTTCGTATATACACTCAAATATCAAGCATCACTATTTTTTCTGCTAAATTTAAAAAGGATTTGATTCACAAAATGCTATTTTACCAAGACTAAGAAGTGTATATATATTTATGAAGGATTACAAATGGGATATAGTACTGAAAATGTGTATTTTATTAATGACTTTGCAACAAAGGAAGTTATTCCACAATGTTATTAGAAAAAAGTATAGTTGTGTGCGCTCAACAGTATACGTCACTTAATAAAGATGACAACAACAGCAGCAACAACAAATACAACAACGAAAATCACACGGTGCGAGGCTTTTTGTGCACGAAGATGTGTCCTCCCAGCTAAGAGTAAATAGTAGGTTAAAATGAGATCGTTTGTCTTGATAACCATTCAAGGCGATGGTAAGCTGAATTAAGCTTACTGTACTCCGCTAAAAAATTAACCTTGACTTGCATCCTACCAATAGTGAAGTGATAGGTTTTAATACAGAAAGTTTTTTTTTCTTAAAATTAAGAAATAAAAATGAAAATAAACTCGTTCATTGCTGGGCATTGATAACTAGTGTAAAACTATACAAAAATATGTTTCTTCTTATTTATGAGAAAATAGAAACCCAGACTGAATTCTTTAACCTTGTTTGGGAAAGCAGTCTAGAAGAAGGAAAATTCTGAATCTAAACCAGCTTACATAATGTCTTTGTGTCACATCCTGCTCGTAGCAAAGAAATTGGTAAATATAAATAGGACTCTTTAGTTTTGATACAGCAACTGATCTTGGAAATTGTAAAACAGCTTTACTCAATTTAAAAATTTACTTAGTTTCATATCCTGCCCGTGGTGGAGGATATCGTAAATACAAAAAAAGAATACTTTTCTTAAACAAAGCGACCTACTCACTAGTTGTTGGTAAGGTATACACGAAGATCTCTCCTCTCTGCTATGGATAGATAGGAGGGTAGAGTGAACTCTTAAACTTTGGTAGGGCATCTGGCCCGGAGAAGAAAAACACTGAATTCAACCCACATAAATTTCACTTAAAACAAAATCTAGTGGAGGTGTTAGGTAAAAAAAGAAAAAGAAAAGAAAAAAGTAATATCTTGTACAGCTACCATTCACACGAAATATATTTTCAAACATTTCCTTATGCTGCTTATCAATCTTTTGGTGTGCATCTGGAAAATATCGAGTCATTCTTTCTGGAGGGCTGTGCAAATTCTTCAAGTGTTTAAACTGTGGGAAGATTCCTCATTCGAATAAAAAAGTCCAAAGTGTCTCAAGAATTGAAATCAGCGCTTCTTGCAGGCTATAGAAGACTGTCAATAGAGTTACTCTGCGAGTTGTCCCTAATTGCCTGTTCTTTACAGAGTAAAGCAATTAGGGACAAAGATGGGATGAGATGCCATTAGGTAGAAATCAAAATGACATTCGATGACTGCTTTACTGACTTTTTCCTTACTTCGAAGTTTTCTTGTATTATTACTAGATCAAGATTGCTCATGAGCAAACATTTACTCCATATTCTAACTGTGTAAAAACCAAATGAAAATTCTTCTTTGATATTGAACTGATGATTTTATGTTCCCCTGAAATGCTATATTCAAACTCACTCACATTCAATGGAAAACAATTTTCTTCATTTAAGAGCGGATTTTTCAACCGACTCAGTCATTGCGCCATTGTAAATAACCCGTACATTTTTTTTAAATGAAGAGTGTTCATTTGATATAACGTAGTAAAAGAAGACCATCTTTGTTGATTTAGTTTACTTAACGGCATGTAAACCCCTAATAAATTCTTTGGAGCCAAAATTTGATTAATTTATAACTGTTTATCATGATAATAACTATAATTTCAAAGTTCCATTACATTAATTTCTAATCCCACTTTTGTCATTTCAGTAGTATAATAATCATTTGTTTGCTCTGTTATATGGTATGTTTGCTCTGTTATATGGTATCAATTATTCTTAACTAACACTAATAACACATGCATAGTTATATACTTTAAAGTAACCATTCCTTTTTCATAATACCGATCTGGCTTCAAACCAAAAGGAACACAAAGTTGTCTACTCTTTTGGCTCTTGACCATTATTGGAAAAGTGCAGAAATTTTCGCATATAATATTATCAAATGGTTAAAAAATATTTAAAAACGTACAAGACAAAACAAAATTATCACTATAGCATACGCTCCTTTTGAATGAAGTTTTTAATTCAATTTTTATCAAGAACATGCGTACTATGATGTCCCCATACATAAGGAAGCATGAAAATAAAACGTTCCTGGGATGGTTTGATTTAGATGTGTTTTATGGCATATGAAATCTTGTTGGTTAAATAATGTCATATACTGAATATATATATATATATATATATATATATATATATATATATATATATATATATATATATATATGTGTGTGTGTGTGTGTGTGTGTGTGTGTGTGCGTATGTGTGTGTGTCTGTCTGTCTGATTTGTAAGCGAATAGTTCGTTGGTAACATTTTTAAACAAGCTATATCTCATCGTTTGCACAATTATGTGCTTTCAAATATTGTTATCCAACTATTATGATTTTATATGATACAATTGTTTGTTTGCTGATATTTCAAGGCTTTCAAATATTTTTATCTAATAATAATAGTTATATCTATTATTAATCATTTGTTTCCGCACATATAAATGCTTTGAAGAATTGTTATATACGATTAGCTATTCTATATGTCACATATTACGATATAATACAATGATCTCACTGCTGTATATGTTCCAGATAACTAATAATATTGATAAAATCCCCGAGTAAAAAATATTAAACAGTTCCATTTGACCTATAAATGTGAACGTAACAGGTGTTACCACTCCAAGTCAGAGTGAACATATGAGTAATTGTAATGAAGAGGTATTCCCCATTTTCCAAACTCCAGGACTAGATTTTCACTATCAGATACAGTTTTGTATAATACCAAAGACATTGGCTCACGTATCGTTATATAGCACAAATAATTCTATAAAAAAATTAATTATTCATTTTCTCATAGTTAGATATTTTCAAGTATAACAAACAAAAATAATTCATTTTGATATTAATCATTTCTTTACACATAATTAAATAGTTTTAAGTAAAACTGCTTGACACTAATAATTAATTCTGATATCTATAAATTCTTTATGCCCAAGGAAATGGTTTCTGTCAAAGCAATTTGACCCTCAGAGTCCGCCTTCTAGGAGCTTTAAGATAAAATAAGACTGGGTAATTTTTGCCACAAGAACAATGCTAAGAACACAACTGCGACAGTCATATAGGTGTTAGGGTTGACATGACCAGCTGATTGATCGAATTATTACTGTCTGATTTCTGCTCTTGTCCAGTAAATGTCAAAGTGGTGAGTCGTAATTAATGAAACTACTACGGTTGCCGTGTCACGGACAACCCAGCCATGTAGATCTTGTCCTCAAACATGTGGAGTCGTCATCCATGGCCAACAGTATCCCCGCTGGTTGAACTTCTGCAGTAGTGAAGTTGGCATATTCGACAGCCGTAACCAAGAGGGCGAACATTCTTTAGAAGGTTTTCTGGTTTTAAGGTGGGGTTTCTGTGAATATTCATGTAAAAATGACACAAGGACCAAGTGGAACGTTTCACTGATTTATTTGATAAGTTACGTAAGAGATGATAATGGATGAGCCACTAGATGTGCAATGGTAAGTCTCCCGTTCTACCACTCCGTGATCTTCGTGCAATTTATGATGGCCGACCTCTTGAACCCAAGGGCGATCACTCACTAGTCAGTCAAAAGGGAAGTAATTATTTTCTTAGGATTGATCCTAATATCTCCCCGTTTAAGCCTTTAGCTGCAACGAGCGCACTTGGGGTTAACCTGTGAGGTTAGGATGCCATGAATGTCAGAGAAATCTGCACACTTTTTGGATCATTGGATATTCTTGTGTTTCTTGTTTGATTTCCATCCTTGTCACCGGAATCGTCCGGATACAATCTGTCAGCCTGCGTTGTCAATCGTCCTTGACACTGATGGCCGTGATGATAGTATCGTCATCTGAAACTGATTGTATTCTGATAAGTCGTGATAAGGCATCAGCCTGGCCGAATTCCGTTGTTCTCCGGTACTGTATGCTGAAATCATATCCCAGTAGAATGATTGCCCATCGTTGCAATCGACTGTCTGAATATACCGGAATACCTTTCCTTGAGCCGAATATTGAAAGAAGTGGTTTGTGGTCCGCCAGGAGTGTAAAGTGACGCCCGAATAGCATCATGTGGAATTTTTTTACCGCAAAAATCAGCGCCAGAGCTTCTTTTTCTACTTGACTATAATTGCGTTCAGCATGTATTTGGGATCTGGCTGCTTGCATAGCCTTCTCAGTTCCATCGTTGAATGTATGCGAGATCACTGCTCCGACGCCATGATTTGATGCGTCCGATGCCACAACTATTTTCTTATTTGGATCAAAGTGTGTGAGCAGTAGGTCCGATTTGATGAGAGATTTGATTTTGTAAAATGATTTTTGGCAGTCTATGGGCCAGGACCATTTTGTGTCCTTTGTCAACTGTTTATTGAGTGGTGCTTTGATTTGGTGGAGTGATGGCAAGAAACTTCCGTCGTAACTCACCAGTCCCAGAAATGCGTGTAAACTGCTAATGTCTGATGAGGGTGGTATATATTGAATAGCTGCCACATTACCAGGATCTCGGCGACAACCTTGACGATCGAAGATAAATCCCAAATATTTTATGGAAGGTAAATAAAAATGGCATTTTTCAGGCCGGAGCTGGAAACCAAAGTCTTGGATGCAGGTTAGGACCCTGCTGATTCTTTTTGTCAACTCCTGCTTGGATTGCCCAACAATAATGATGTCTTCTAAGTACGCTGCTTTACCTTCCACGCCAGTGAGCATTGTGTACATGATAAGCTGAAATATTGCAGGGGCTGTTTATACTCCAAAAGGCAGACGAGTGAATTGAAATAGTCCACGAAGTGTGATGATGGTAAGCAGTTCCCTGGAGGTTGCTGCAACTTCGATTTGCAGATATGCCTCTGTGAGGTCTAATTTTGCAAAACAAGTGCTACAATTAAGTATGGTGTAAAGATCATCAGGGGTTGGTAATGGGTATTGGTGGTCCTCCAGTGCTGCATTGAGACCAGTAGAAAAATCCGCACACAACCGAATTGAGCCATCGGCTTTCTATACTACCACAATGGGTGCTGCCCACCGTGAATATGATAATCCTATTTACCAACCCCTCCACTCGGGCAGGATATGACACAAGGTCAATTTTTAAGCGGATTTTAACAGGTTTGAATTCAGAGTTTTCCTTCTCCTAGACTAGTTGCCTCACCAAGGCTGAAGAACCTAGTCTTACCTACTATTTACCCATAGCTGGAGGGAGAATAATAGGATTCATACCTTTCCCAAGGGCATTAGTGCTATGGGAAATGCAATCAGTCTCGTCCAGGATTTAAACTCGAGTCGCCGGGTCCATTTCCTACGACGATAACCATTACACCAGAGACACCTCCAACCGTGAATATGTCACCGGTATGATGACCTTCATTTCCTCCAGTCGTTTTAGTTCCTGGTCCACCAGTGGCAATGCAGCATATGGCACTGGTTGTTTGGGTCAGAACACAGGTTGAGCAGACTGTTTGAGGGACAGCGTAGGCTCTGCATGAGTGCAGCGTCGCAAGTTGTTTTTAAAGACTGGAGAAAATCGTTTCATAATTTCTTTCTTCTGGTCGATTGTGTTGTTCTGAGGTGATGAACTGAATACCACTTGACATATTTGATTGAGTAGAATGTCGAGAAGACCCAGTGGTTCAATAAAGTCCAGACCCAGGAAATTATGGCTCGAGTTTGCTATGTATATAGTACCGAAGACGTTTTGTTTTTTATTTTAATGGTAGCTGGTAGTTCGCCCGTGATGTGAACACTATCCCCGGAAGCACTATGTGCTACATGACTTGTTGAGTGATTGCGATATCAGTGTAATGTCGGAGGCAGTGTCCTCTTGCAGCTGAACAGGATGGTCATTCAACTGCACTGCCACATACTTTCGGTTTGATTTTGGATTTGGGAGAAAGGTTGCAACCAGACTGTTTGTATTTGTTTTGTGATGTTTGTGGCTGTTATGTGAGGTTTGTCTACTCGGTTGGTCTTTGTCCATGTGGGGTTCAGAATCCTTCTTTATGGCCCAGTCGATTGTAGCTGCGGCAGCGGTGTCTCTTGAATGTACAGTACCGTACAAAATGCCAGCTGCCACAATTCCAGCAAGCGGGTGGGGGCTTGATAACTGTTGATGTATGTGGTTTTGGGTGGTATTGTTTTTGTACAGTGTTAACCTCAAAAGCAGTTGAATGTTGTACCATAGTTGAATCATGCTTTAGATTAACGAGGCGCTGGAATTCTACGGCAAATTGTTGTAAGGTGACGTCTGGATTCTGCTCTATTTTGGATAAAATCCGTGTGCGAATATCTGCGTCCTCCGCAGATCTCAAACCACACACAAAAATTAAACACTTGAACTGAGCGTCTGTGATGGCCGTTATTTTGAACCGCTCACATTCTCTGTTTACAATGCCTGCATACGTTGAGAAATCGGTTGTGTCAGATTTCGTTATGTTAAGACAATTGAAACGCATGTTAAATAGTGAAATTTTCTCACCGAATATCTGTCTCAGGGTCTCCAATGTCTCGTCGAAGTTGTAGTCCCATGGGGGTTTAGGGAGTATGTAATTTGCATACCGGTCGTGTTCCGACGAACCAAGCTGACGTAGCAAAAGTCTTACCTTCCAGTCGTCAGCTTATTCCTTGAATTCCAACCGAAAGAGGTCCTCAAAGCGTGAAAACCACGTACAGAACGTTGAATTAGCCATTGGTTCGTAATGAAATCCCGTGATAGATCGTGCAATTGATTCTGCAGATGTTGTAAGTTTTGTTTCCGATGGCGATGGTGTTGAAAAGCTCTCCGAAAATAATTCCATCAAACGTAACTGTTGTTGCATTAATGGTTGAATGGTGCACTCCATTTTTTAAAAAATGTTTAATTAATGCAATTGTCCGGTTAACCGAGTTTGCACTTTTTTTAAACATTTACGTTCGCACGTGTTTACAAAAAAAATAACATTCCTCGTCGCCAACTTTTATGGTTTTAGGGTGGGGGTTCTGTGAATATTCCCGTAAAAATGACACAAGGACCAAGTGGAACGTTTCACTGATTTATTTGATAAGTTATGTTAGAGATGATAATGAATGAGCCACTGGATGTGCGATGATAAGTCTCCCGTTCTACCTCTCCGTGATCTTCGTACAATGTGTGATGGCCGACCACCTGAACCCAAGGGTGATCACTCACTAGTCAGTCAAAAGGGAAGTAATTATTTTCTTAGGATTGATCCTAATAGAAGGATACATACTCTTTCGTGATGACTACATTAATCTAACCTTAATTCTTGAATATTAGATATAAGCAATTTTGAAATAAAACAAAGATTATGTGAAGAGGAAATCATGTTTTTAGGGAAAACAACCCACGGTGTTATTTCGTTTATGATTCTTTTATAAATCTGAAAATCTATAAATGTCTTATCCCCTTAATAAGCATAGAACTATAGCCAAACCACGCATGTGCTGGTGTTGCGATTTCATTGAACGAAGGTTTTTACGGATTGGATTTTCTTGTCCCGCTTGTTTTTAATTTAGTGTTTTTTTCTACATCAAGAACCAAGATTAAAAAGCTCAGTCGACCTTATTATGCTTGTCATTCAATAAATAATGTTTAACGCAAACATTTGTTTATCTAGATTCTTATGTGCCAACACATACACATCCTATTCGAAGCAATTTTAAAGGATGGATTATTTTGATGTTAAAACCATTTTGGGTCAATGTTTTCAGACGGTTTATCCATTTGTCTTTGGTTCTAAATATTTCCAATGATTGTTTACGGTTTCAGTTTCTTTGTTTAATGACCTCATGGGTTATTCAATGCTAAATACATGCTTGTAGTGGTACTTTTTGATTCATATCTGACGGTAATAAGGAGGTTCTCACCTTTTCCAAGTGTATTAGTCCGAAATTAAACGCAATTGTGTGACTTGAGCCTAAACTATATTTTTACGATGACGCAGTCAAGAATGCTAGCAATTATGGCGTGCAAAATCCCCGTTATATAGTAAAGTTGGTGACCCCAGTCAAGGGTAACCCAAAGGCTCCTTTTTAATAGCTACTACACCGAGGTGTTGGGGAGGGTGCTACTACACTCCCTGGATGGCTCCCTTGATACTTACCTTATGATGCTGAGTTTTAAGCGAGGCGGCATCAAGTACCATTTTTTGAGTCTTTGGTATGACTCAACCTGGGATTGAACCCATTTCTCCAGGCCTATTGGCGAACACTTGACTTATTCGGATATATATATATATATATATATATATATATATATATATATCATCATCATCATATCGCGCTGGTAGCACGGATATCCCTGACCCTCTCTCGCCACTCCTCCCTATCGTTCACCGCCCTAGGTAGGTCTTCAGGACAACATCCTGTATCCTCACATAGCTGCTGAATGTATGTTCGTGCTGGTCGTCCTGCTTTTGCACGGCCATGTGTGGGGGTCCATAAGAGTACATCACTTATGAGTTCGTCCCTGCTTCTCCAGCAGTGTCCTGCATGTCTGGCTCGTCTAACTTGAATAGTTTTCGTGATAGGGGGTAGGTGGCCGTACAGTTGGTGTCTTGTGGGGTGTTGCCGCCAGGACTTGTTTAAGATTGCACGTAGCATTCTTGTGTAATTGCCGTCTAGCTTCTTCTCCAGCTGTTTTGTTAGCGTCCATGTAGTGCATCCATATAGCAGTATCGATGTGACCGCTGCCTGGAAGAAACTGCGTTTCATTTTATCGGTTAGGTCTGATTTCCAAATAATCGATAACCTATTGATAGCTGTCCATGATTTCGCTAACCTCGTTTTGATGTCCTTTTCGGTTGATTCGACGCTGCTTCCAAGGTAAGTGAATTTGTCTACTAGTTTAAGAGGGGTTCCTTCTAGAGTGGAGATGTCCCCCGTTTGTTTATAGCACATATATTCCGTTTTGTGTGCATTAACATAGAGGCCTATGCTAGCTGCTGCTCGTTCCAAACTATGCAGTAGTGTTTCGGCTTGGTCAGGTGTATTTGCCAGTATCGCTATGTCATCGACGTGGTCGGCGTCGGTAATTGTTGTTGCGGGGTACCTTCTGCTTCTTTTCTTCGTCAGTTCGAAGCCATTCTCTTTGATTTTGTCAATCGATGTTCTAAGTGCGTAGTCTAGACAAATGATAAAGAGGTACAGAGCCAGCGTGTCCCCTTGTAGTACTCCTGCTACAATGTCGAAGTATTCTGTGTCTCCATCTGGTGATCGTACTTTTACTTTAGTGTTTCTATAGAGAATCGTTATTGCCGCTACGGTTTCTTTAGGTATGCCGTACGCTAGTAGGATTTGTTCCATCTTTCCTCTGTGAATGGAATCGAAAGCCTTGGTAAAGTCAACAAAAATTAATGTCGCTTGTAGTTTTTTTGTCCATACACCTTCAAGGATTCTATGGATGGTTAATATTTGTGAGGTCGTGGAGATATTTCTTCGGAAGCCATTTTGGTTTTTTCTAAGTATGTTGTCGATTTCGGGTTCTATGCGGTTTCGTAGTAGGGCATTGTAGATTTTGGCTGCTATGGATGTAAGTGTTATGCCTCGGTAGTTTTTGGCTAATCCGAGGTCCCCCTTTTTAGGGAAGGGGAGTATGCATCCTTTCATCCATCTATCTATCGGATTTTGATTGTATACTGCGTTTCAGTGTCGGAGCAGTATGTCATCGAATTGTCTGGTCTTCCATACTTCACGGGGAATTTCGTCCAGCCCTGCAGCTTTCCTATTTTTAATTTTTGTGTATGTATGAGATAAATAGATAGATAGATAGTAAATAGGTTACTATTAAGTAATTCTTGTAACATGTCATGAAATGAGTTTTTTTGAGTTGCCAAAAACAAATCCTGGAGATATAAGTCTTTATTTGCTCATGAAGTGATTTCCTGATATTTAAAAAAAATGTTCACCTCGGTCTCGGAAGAGAATCATCGAGTAACTTCACATGGCAACTGATTGTTCAGCCACAAAAGCTCGTCGATTAGGTCCCCTATGAGTATCGAATAGGTGATACTATTATTTATTTGGGAAACTAGTTTGCTGATCATGAAATTCTCATGTCAATAAAAATATAACACTTCTGAAAATTT
>OY757911.1:77668359-77790528 GCA_963585895.1 Sepioteuthis lessoniana
CTGCTTCTGTATCATTTTTCGTTTTTTACTTTCCTTTGCTGGATATTTTATCCGTTTTCTCTGTCTTTTATATAATTGTCCAGGCTTTTAACTATGTAGAATCCTAGATATCCTAGGGCAATTTAGTTTATGTAGAAGTTCGTGAAACAACGTCTAGATTCCAGTTGATCATTGTAGGTAATTAAGAGATATTGTTATCAATCGGCCATATGCAAGTCATACGAATTGGTGCAGATACGCATATGGTTTGATTTGAATTGCTTAATATCAGTTAAACATATAGTACACATTTTAATAGGAAACCGAGCCGCACCAGAAAAAAAATTCTATTTACGTATTTACAAATATTAAGCGACCATTATAGTTACGTATAAAAAATTTAGTTGTGCTCAGTAAATGACCACAAATTGTGCTGCAGGGAAAATTGTACTTTGTAAAAGAATATTTTGTAATGATTTCATATGTTAGTTTCATTTAAGCACCCATTTACTCATTTAGGTCATCACTTTGTTTTCCGTCTGCGAAGTTGCTCAGTACAGGATATGATTGTAGATTTAAAACATACGTTTGATAATGTGGCAAAAGTCAATGAAGATATATATATATATATATATATATATATATATATATATATATATATATATATATATATATATATATATATATTATGAGTAAGTTGGGGTTTTTAAATTTATCATAATACATAATAGTTTTTTATTTTTTTTTATTAAGATCAGTGAGGAGTGTGAATCGCCTCGAGAATCAGTAGTTTTTGTTTGTTTCGTGATGCATTCAATAAGTTTCCAGACTTGTTTGTACAAGCATTTAAAATTCATTGTAAACTCTTAAAAATTCAGTATGTTATTGCCATAAATCTTATGTGATGAGTGACCAATTTTTATGATTTCAGGTTCAAATCAACAGCTACAGCAGGAATTGTAATACACCCAACTAAAGCCTGATTGTCTCAGCTGGTGAATTTCAATAACGCAATCTGAACGCGAAGACACTTTAGAAAAACAATATGCAATAAATTTTTGTTTTAAACTTGGAAGAAATGCCACAGAAACGTATGGAATGCTTCAGACTGTTTTGGACCATCTTGCATGGATCGAGCATCAGTTTATGAGTGGTAAAAGAGATACAAGGAGTGCAGGGAGTCTGTGTGGGATGATGAGAGGTGTGGGAGGAGTAAGGAAGTCAGTACACCAGAGTTGATTGGCCAAAGGGTTACGGTTAGGGTTACTATGTTGAGATTTTATGGGAGTTCAGCAAGAGATTTCGTCGGAAGAGGACAGCACTCTTCAAATCGGGTCAGTGGCATTTCAACCAGAACCATGCACCAATCCACAACTCCATCCTTGTCACAGACTATTTGACCAAGATGGGCATCAAGACAGTTCCTCACCCTCCCTATAGTCCAGACCTTGCCCCCTGTGACTTTTGGTTATTCCCGAAGCTCAGAGGCTGTCGTTATGAGACAATTGAGGAAATGAAAGAGGCTGTGACGAAGGTCATTGACACGCTCACGCAAGAGGACTTCCATGGGGTCTTCCAGAAGTTGTTTGAGCGGTATAAGATGTACATTTTTTTTTCAAATAAGAATATGGTAGTTATTTATATATATATATATATTTTTCTTTATTATGCAAATTCTAGGCTAGGTGGGGTTTTTGGTGAATAAAAGAAGGCGATTTCTCCTTAAAATTTAGTCGAACTTAGGCTTCCTGATGATCCGTTAAGGTGAAACTTTAGTAGAAGATTTTCGACTCGCGATTTAAGTTAATTCTATAATTGGCTCCATTGTATTGTGTTGAGCACTTTAGTAATTATAGCATTGCAGCATTCGCAGAGGGTTTTTTGGTTTTCTTTTGACCACTGACTGTGTACCCCTTGATTTTTTTCAAGGAGTCGGACGAGGCTGGCCTTTTCTTTCTTTTTTACCCAAAAAACTTTTTTCTTTTTCCCCTGGGCGGTGATTTGAGGTACTTTTATCTCTTGTTCCTGACCAGGTTTTTTTTTAGTTTTTTCGATACCGTGAATACTGGTAGATATTAGATTAGTAGATATATATATATATATATATATATATATATATATATATATATATATATATATATATATATATATGCGCGCAATCGTGTATATGTGAAAAAATACCATCTCAGCGAAACTGATAGACACTCAGTGAGAAGGATTTATATAGAATTTGAAACTCGTTCATGCTAGCAAGCGAGAAATTAGTATTTGGGAAAGAAAGATTATTTCCTAGCATAATTATTGTAAGGGGGAATTTTGTAAAATCGTGATATCTATGCAATTTCGAAATATAAGAAAACGCAAGTAATAAAATCGTGTGTATAAATTCGTTGCCTTCCTAAGATGACTTTCCTTTCACGTAGACGATCGCACCACAACTGTCGAAGCAAGCGACCTTTCTCTCTATATTGATGCTGGTTATCACTTCACTGATGTCAAAGAATCCTAATAATCTTCAATGGTTATTTCACCGCGTGTCTAAGTCGATCTCAACGGCTGTTTAAAGTTCAAAAGTCCTCCTCTTTAGCCATGTCGTTATTGATGTTGAGACAATTCGGATATAAATCTTAGATGAGTGTGAGAAACGAATTTAATGTCTAGTTTTCAAACTATATTTGCCAACATTTTGATATCTGCTGAAGTTATCGATGACGTCATCGAACATTTAACTTTTCCACTTACAAAATCACTTTGAAAGCTTTTGCTGATTGCGTCAATAAATAGTGGTTTATTATTTTACTCCTTTGAGAGTTTTTAACACCAGCATCAGCTTTAACTGAATCTTGAATAGCTGCAAGTGCCCTCAAGTCTCGAGGACTCTTCTCAGTATTCCCGTTGATCTTAACAGAGTTATTTATTATTTTTATTATTATTAGTATTATTATTATTATTATTAGTAGTAGTAGTTGTAATATTCTTTTTGGAGATTTTTTACTCCAGCGCTAGCTGGTGCTGTTTTTTACTGGAGCTTGAGTGACATCAAGTCTCCTCAAGTCACTAGGATTCTTCCCAGTATTCTGACCAATCTCGACAATGCTGTAGGTTGGATGGTCTCACTTCGTTCTCTAACCTCCAAGTCCACCAGTCCCTGTACCAATCTTTAGTGACTCTACCAAGAGCACCAATTAAAATTGGTATCACTGTCACTTTCTTGTTCCAGTTTTGCAGTTCTCTTGAAAGGTCCTGGTACTTAGGTTTCTTTTCACTTTCTTTCAATTTTTCTCTGTGTTTAGCCGGGGCAGTAAAGTCCAAAATTCGGCAAATTATTTTTTTTTTTGTTGATTGTGACAAGGGCTGGTCGTCTGGCCGAGATTAGATGGTCCGTTTGTATCTCAAAATCCCAGAAAAGTTTGTGCGTCTCATTCTCCAGGAGATATTTATTATTTATTTATTTAAGATTAGAATTAGAATAGTTTAAACACAAGTCAAACGGATACTTTTAATAGTCAAGAATTTATAATGAAGATACTTCATCTAAAAATCCCCCAACATTATTATCACTTGTAGTAATTTGTATAAATGGTATATTCTAGAATTTTAAGGATTCAAAAAGGGTATCCTGGGTATAACTTCAAAATTCATTTGAGGATGATGCTGTAAATAAGATATTTTTTCATTGTACAGTAATACTTCGTTGCCATTACTCACATTCCTACTCTGACCCGGAGTGATAATAACTGCTAGAGTCCCATCTATAGATCAAATAGATATGTTTAAAGATTATTTTTATTTGCAAAAAAAAAAAAAAATGAAAAAAGAAACTCAGCAAAAAAAAAAAAAAAAATATGGACGTACAATGAACCTGATTCTCTACTATCGTGTATAAAATACGCCTAAACAAGTTGACATGCCATCAAAATCAATCGCTTACTCAGTTAGTTTTAAAATTTATTCTTCAAAAAATTCTATCCTGTGTCTTCGAGTAAATTTTTCTAAATGCCGCCAGTTAAGCTCTAAAGAATCTGTTCACAAATAATAAAATCTTTGGTGAGAGCAAAAAACATTTTTTTTACTTATAAAAAGAATACAGAGCAAAACTTGAGATCAGTGGATGTGAAGTACCTCTTTATTGACCTTACTCCCATGTCTGTTCTGATCTGGCGGGGTGGTGCCCGTTGAATCGTCATCTATCATTTAAATAGATATATTTAAAAAGTATTCGTAATAGATCGGAATATTTGATATCATATGACACAATGAAAAATCTTGAGAAACTGCGCAAGAACTTTGAATATTATGGTACAATGTACACAATTCCCTAAAATCACGAAATAAAATAACTTCAGACGGTTTGCTATGGCGTTAAAATCAATTAAACAATAAATGAATCGTCATTCCTCGTTCTGTTCAAATTTGTTTAATTTGTCTAAACTGTAAATTTATCTAACATATAAAATTTGAGGACATGCCGCAAAGCTGATAAAAAACGAAGGCGCATCTACACACGGTGTTCTTTCTTTAAATATCCTCATTCTTAACATACAGTATTTACATTAAATAGAAAAGCTTTAAAATGGACATATTTATTGTAAATAATGGATTAATTCTACACTGAAGTTTTTATAAATAAAAATCAAAATGACTACTGGATTCCATAAACCTTAAATGACAGAAATATAATGTTTAAATGATTAAATCGCAGGAAAATGTTATTTCAATTTAACACACTAACATGAGTTTAAATGATAACTGAATATGCATGCACTATGCATTGTAATTTGTTTTAGAAATTTCTGTCAATCAACGAAATGAAAAATGTTCTCTTCTTGTATCATTAAAAAAAATTAACACTTTCCAATAAATGATTTATCTAAAAAGCATTTATTTATTGTAAGTGCAAAAAGGTCAATAATTTAATCATATAATTACTAAAATTAATTTCGATATTATTTTCGTTGAAGCGGAAATGTATTTGCTTTAATAAATAAATGACTTTGAAACTCTTCATGCAATGAAGGATGGAAACACATCTTTCCTAAATATGTACCCACTGCTATATGTGCATTTACAAACACACATACGCACGCTACTGAGCAGCCATTTCAATGGCTGAAAATTTACACAATAATGCAATGTAAATATATCTATTAACCTGAGTTTAGAGTGGCACAAATGTACAAGTCTAAGGAACCCTGCGAGAATAGAAATAACTAGCACTTGGCTGAGGTAATTTTCTAACGGTTGCACCAAGTTAATCATATTTTCCTATCTCTCTCTCTCTCTCTCTCTCTTAATACATATATATATATATATATATATAAGCAAATACATTTTGCATTTACTAGTATATATGTAAACAAACGAAAGTTACTACATAATGCCTTATAATTCCCTAGCTGACGTATGTCGCCAGAAGCTAAGCGGCATGATACTATGTTTAACGTAAAGTTGGCCGGGTTCTAATCCCAGCTTGAAGCGTCCTACGTATCTAGCCACACTGAAGAGTTCCGATACAACGAAATAGTTTCTCTGTGGATGACAATATATGTATATATATATATATATATATATATATATATATATATATATATATATATATATATATATATATATATATATATAAGGGAATTTGTGGTGCACCAATAACTAATAAAAAATGGGAGGATGTTATTAGCTAATAAAAAATGTGCCTGGTCCAATGCAAGTCTTCATTACTATAAAGGAATAATATACAACCAACAGTTAATTAATTTACTTGAACTGTAAAACCCTCATACATCGAGATAGTCGAGGAAGCAAAACATACATACATAATGAACTTAGATTACTCTACTCTTTATCTATATCTATCTTTCGATGATGACTTTGTCCTGGATTTGAACACAGGTCGCTAAGTTCATGACATCGAGCATAACCATATCGCTTTGTATTTGAGTGTATTTGTGAACATATATTTGTATAGGAGAGCATATGTAAGTATATATATATATATATATATGTATGTATGTGTGTGTGTGTGTGTGTGTGTGTGTGTGTGTGTGTTTGTGTGCATATGTATATAATCAAGTGGTAGGACCACTTAAACTCATTTAAAACCTTTTAGATTTAAAGATTTAAATTCAACTGAAGATATGCGCACAGCTAAGCAGCTAATTAAAATTGAGATAATATTCAGAAATCTAGATTTCATTAAGACTCAGTCAATTCCTTATATTGATAAAAACGTTTTGATCTAAAGATTTGGGAGGAATTTACAAACCTCTTTACTTCTGTACGAATATTTCTGCTTCCTAAAATGAAAGTTAATCTCATGTGTAAGATTTGAGGAAGTATCGTTTATAAAAAAAAAAAATACGACGGCTTATCAACATAAAATTTGAAAAGAGAGATTCAATCGATGATTCAAGCTTGAGAAAAATCTCTAGGATAAGTTTATTAATGGTAAGTAGTTTATTTCGTAAAAGATTCGCTGTTGTCTTCATTCTTTCAAATACTGCGCGCGCGCGCACACACACACACACACACACACATATATATATATATATATATATATATATATCTGCACCTAGGCTGCACCAATGAATTTCATTCTACTGAACAAAGTTTTCCTTTTTGAATGTGATTATATGAATTTAATTACAGATCCACCTTTAATTCCAGCAACAAATTTAATCAACTTTTGTAATTTTAGTGAATATAGCGAAATTAAATTCAGTATATTTTCATCAGAATTCATTAATCCTAATACGTACACATTCATTTGTCTTATTCATAAATAATAGATGTAAAAAGTCTTTTTTTCTGTATGCACATTACATCATATAACTCATTCGAGAAGAAGCCATTATTTGTGCAGAATTGTTTGTGGACAGTATATAAGTATATCTATCTATATCTATCCACCGTAGTTGAAATCAATATTTTAAAACACACTTTTAAAACGTCATTTGAAAAAGTGATTTTAACCTTTTTGCGGATGTTTTACCGGAGTTTGGCGCAAGCCTCAGAAATTTCGGTTCATATGGTTTGAGAGAATTTAAAATTCCTAATCCATTTAAACAATTTGCTGCATGATTGAAAATGATTGCAGAAAGAACTGAATCTTTTGACAGAGTTCTACACTCACTTTGTTCCTAATTACCTTCCCTTGTTGGTAAATAAGGAAAACTGTTTTAAAAATTATATATTTCGTTGTCGGTTCTTTTTAAGTAAACGCGCATTAACGAAAAACTGCAGCCAACACACACATACACACACACGCGCGTGCACACACACACACACACACACACACACACATATATATATATATATATATATATATATATATATGCATAAAGTGGTGGTTTTGAATGCATGAGATATATAAAATATTACCTCATATTCATCTTAAGGTCAATAGAATATGTTAAAATAGGGTAATAATTGATAATAAAAGCCATCAATTTAATACCCTTTCGTAAGCGAAGATAAAAATCAAATAAAAAAATGCCGGCAAAAAAAAGTATTGGATTACATCCACTAGAAAGAGTGATATATCCGCATTTACCTATTTTTTGCCTTTCTCGATTTTCATTTTTCAGTATCAATTTTTCATCCCTTTCTTTTTTGTTTTTAGTTTTTTGGCATCTGCATCAATAAGTTACATGTCAGTCGTTTATAAAAGGTTATTGAACTGCTATAGATAGCGGTGATACTGCTAACCTGTCACAAGTAATGAATTTCTTTAAAAAAAAAAAAAACCTTCGTTGAAACTACATTTTCTTATTTCACAAATTTGCATGTTAAAGAAACTATGTCAGCGGTGCTTAGATTACATGACTGCATCCTTTGCAGTGGAGTTGGAGTAAGATATCCCCACCAAAAAAGTGTGTTCTGGTTTTGACATTAGATTATATCCGGTTTCAGTTCTTAAATTCTGAGGTCTGTGGATTACATCTTTTTGTCTTAACTCCCAGGTTCACTCTGACATGAAATGAAAGATTCTGTTAAAGTCTTGTTTCAGAATCAAATAGAACTTTTCGGTAATTATTAACCTTAAATTTGACTTCTTGAAACTATATAACTGAACACAAATAGATGATCATTGTTGAATAAAAATAGTCGCTTTAAACGCTTTATACATAAGATAAGAATACTTAAAATCATGTTACTACGAGCAAAATCTTTTTGTGTTGGATTGGAATACTTGATATCATATAACTGTGTGCATTAAAAGCTGAGTCATTCCTTCATTGGCATGATTCACAGGTCCACACTGACCCGAGATGATAGTACTTGTAAGAGTCACATTTATGGGTCAAATACACTTGTTTAAAAATTATTTTTATTTGACATGAATAACTGAAATAATTAAACTGTGTGCAGAAGAATGGGTGTTAGTAAATTGGAATAGTTACGTGAAATCCTATTGTTGTGTATAAACTATTTGTATTAGATAGAAATACTTGTAATCACATAATTGTGAATAAGTTCTTTGTATTAGAGTGGAGTACTCGAAATAATATATCCGAGAGCAAATTGTTATTATTAAGAAAAGTCATAAGAAGCTATAATTATTTACAAATGATTATCATTTGTTAATATAAAACATTCAAACTCCGAGCAAAATAAAAATAAATATCGTGACTTCAGCATTTAGTAAGTAAAGCAGGTTAGACAAGCTGTAAATACGAGTAACTTCAATTTGATTAAATAAACTTTTTAAAAAAAAGGTGCGCTTTTAAATATTGCTCATTATATGGTCAAAATTTGGACTAATTGAAATAGAGAAAATTATGTATTCAAATTCTAGATTTAAGTGAGTAAGTCAACTCATTGCCTAAAAAATTTATGGAAGGGAATATATTCAGCGTATATAAGGACTTACCGATCAAGCAGTCGGCTATATTTGGTTACAAAATCTAATTACACACTGTTGATAACGTACAGAAGGCCGTACATATATACCACAACAAAATAAAATAAATTCTAAAAAGAAAAAGTGAATAATTAATTGAATTTTAATAATTTCGTCCATAATCATTAAATAAAAAGCGAAGTTTTTCCTGAAGATATTTCGGCTCTAAACTTTGACTAAAAAGCATTTTAATTGCGATCGACACAGTCCCTTTAGTTGATGATTTATTATATCTATAAAAATTGGTCATGGATAAATTAGAAAACACTCACCCAAAATTGTATGAATTTTAATATCATCGAAAATTATTTGTGACTTAGGTAGCATTTTCTTATATAAAGTTATTTGCCACGTGCAATTCACTGTATCCCTTTCTATATATATATATATATATATATATAGAGAGAGAGAGAGAGAGACAGACAGACAGACAGACAGACAGAAAGAGAAGGAGGCAGAGACTGACAGACAGACAAATTCGTTGATATGTTTGTAGATTGATAGATAAAGAAAGATTTGGAGGGAAATGAGCAAGGGAAGCGAATGAATAGAACTAATTATGTTCTTTTCACTATGTGAGAATTGGCTCAACGAGTCCGGTGGGGACGGGCTAGGGAGATAAAACAGGATAACTTTCCAAATAGTGACAAATAAAAGCCAGCGTCATCAAAGACGATAATTGGGGTCTGCGGTCATTTGAATGTCGGGTGGCGTAGAGGAGTGGATCATAATTGTCGTGCTTTACCAACATACAACTGCAGGCCCCTACCATTCAATAAAATCCCTCCACCTCTTTTCGGATGACCTATGTTCTCTTCTTATGTCTCCCGACACCCTTTTTTTTGCGAGCTGTCGACGTTGTTACATTAACACCACTCGTAATCTAATTATGTAAATGCTGCCTGATCTTTTGAGGCCTGAATATAACACGGTTCGTCGTGTTCCTGTTAAAATATTCCTGGGATAACCCTCCCTTCTTGAATCCCAGGAGTTGTGGTTTGGGTCTTGATGGGAATCAATTTATGAGTGTCTCTGTATTTTAAGAGAAATTCCTCCCACCAAAAAAGTGGGGTATTGTGACGCAAAAGCCGCAAATCTGTTTGGAATTCGGTGGCCAGACTGAGTATATAACTCGGAATTTCGTGAGAGGGAAGAAATTGCTAAACATTATTTCCACCCTCTGATTTTCTGTAAATCTTATTAAAAAAGGTAAAATGTAACATTTAGGAAAAAAAAAGTTTGGCTTCAACAATTTCTGAAGCACTCTCAAACATTGATTTTTTTTTTAATAATAATTTAAATGGAAAGTTAGTTGATTTATTCAAAGAGACATTTTAACTGAATGTCACGTCATCTGGATTGTTTTTTTAATACTTAGAGCTTCGTTAATTGCGCATATTGTCTTTACATTTTTATGTTCTTTCTTAAGTTTTGTTCTCGGTTATATGATAACTAGCACTCTTATTCAATACAAATTATTTCAAACAGATCTATTTTACGTATAGTTTGGACTCTACAAGGTGCTACCACCCCGTGTCGGAATTGACATGTGAGTAATGTCAATGAATCGGTACTCAACACTCACCAGATATCCAGAAATGGAGAATCTCTATCAGATGCAGTTTTGACTCATTCTCAGGACACTTGAAATTTACGAAAGATAAGGTTTTTTTGAAAGGTTAAAAATGTTTACTTTGTTCTAAGACTATAAAGTATATATCAAACATAAAAATAATTAACTTGACTTACATTTAATTTCCTTATAACATGATAGCAAAGTACCTTCCCATCTTCACCCTGTCGACTGATGCTGTATAATATGCCGACTGCTTCTGGGATAAGACCTCTAACACGAAATGACGCCACCTGTTGGCTTTGCGTAGCAGCTCGTAATATTTCAGTATGGGATCCTAGTGTCTAAGTAGTTCGTGGCTTGGTAGCAGAAGTGGTCACGTGACCTGTAAAACTACACTTTAGCTTGATTTAATCAATCGGCTGGTCATATCAAGCCCTAGCACCTACATGATTGCTACAAACGAATTCTTTAAATAGCAACAGTGTGAAACAAATAACCTTCATTTTTTAAAATCTTAAAGCCACAATAAGGTAATGTCTAAGGGTCATGTGAATTGATACTGTAATACCTGAGACCAGCAGAACTGCGTGCAAAACAAGTAAAAAACAAATAGAATTATCATTGCTGGATGTCAATATTACTTAAAAACATTTAATTGTGAGCAAACCAAAAATTTAATATCAAATAGAATTATTAGTGCTGGACAACAATTCATGAAATTATTTAACTCTGTGATAACAAAGGAACATGTGCTTGTTATATATATATATATATATATATATATATATATATATATATATATATATATATATATATATATATATATATAAAGTCGTGTCAATAGCATGGATTTCCAGGACTCTCCCTTGCCAATCTTCTCTATCGTCCATCGCTCCCATCAGGTCTTTTATATCTGTACTTAACTGTTCTATCGAGTCGTCCAATCCTTGCTCATCCAATCCTTGCTCGTCTAATCCTTGCTCGTCCAACCCTTGCTTGTCCAATCCTTGCTCATCCAATCCTTGCTCGTCTAATCCTTGCTCATCCAATCCTTGCTCGTCTAATCCTTGCTCGTCCAACCCTTGCTTGTCCAATCCTTGCTCATCCAATCCTTGCTCGTCTAACCCTTGCTCGTCCAATCCTTGCTCGTCTAATCCTTGCTCGTCCAATCCTTGCCCGTCTAATCCTTGCTCGTCCAACGCTTGCTTGTCCAATCCTTGCTCATCCAATCCTTGCTCGTCTAATCCATGCTCGTCCAACCCTTGCTTGTCTAATCCTTGCTCATCCAATCCTTGCTCGTCTAATCCTTCCTCGTCCAACCCTTGCTCGTCTAATCCTTGCTCATCCAATCCTGGCCTGTCTAATCCTTGCTCGTCCAACCCTTGCTTGTCCAATCCTTGCTCATCCAATCCTTGCTCGTCTAATCCATGCTCGTCCAACCCTTGCTTGTCCAATCCTTGCTCATCCAATCCTTGCTCGTCTAATCCTTGCTCGTCCAATCCTTGCCCGTCTAATCCTTGCTCGTCCAACCCTTGCTTGTCCAATCCTTGCTCATCCAATCCTTGCTCGTCTAATCCTTGCTCGTCCAACCCTTGCTCGTCTAATCCTTGCTCATCCAATCCTTGCCCGTCTAATCCTTGCTCGTCCAATCCTTGCCCGTCTCATCCTTGCTCATCCAATCCTTGCTTGTCCAACTCTTGCTCGTCTAATCCTTGCTCGTCCAACCCTTGCTTGTCCAATCCTTGCTCATCCAATCCTTGCTCGTCTAATCCTTGCTCGTCCAACCCTTGCTCGTCTAATCCTTGCTCGTCCAATCCTTGCCCGTCTAATCCTTGCTCGTCCAACGCTTGCTTGTCCAATCCTTGCTCATCCAATCCTTGCTCGTCTAATCCATGCTCGTCCAACCCTTGCTCGTCTAATCCTTGCTCATCCAATCCTTGCCCGTCTAATCCTTGCTCGTCCAATCCTTGCCCGTCTCATCCTTGCTCGTCTAATCCTTGCTCGTCCAACTCTTGCTCGTCCAACCCTTGCTAGTCTAACCCTTACTCGTTCAATCCTTGTTCATCCAAACTTTGCTCATACAACCCTTGCTCGTCCAACCCTTGCTCGTCCATAAAATCAAATCTACCAACCTCCTGGTATCAACAATTTGATCAAAATTATCAAAACTAACTATTTAACAAGTTTTTATTTAAACATTTATATGAATATTGTACAAAGCTGAGAGAGACATTTCATAAAGAAATTATGTCTCGAACTCTGAACACCAGGCTTGTGTGTAGACTTTGCCCATGATAACTATTGACAATTTTGTAATATAACTAGGGACACTGGGTGATTGTTCAAGATATAAGTTGTCTCCTAGCTAGAATAATGGTTTCCGTGTCTAGGTCGGGATAGCAGCAGACGCTTAAGTTAAAAATAAAGATGTATCAGCTGCAACTCGGGTACTAGCTATGATTGGCGGAAAGAAGCTCAAATTGAAGAGCCTGGGAAGTGGACACACTCTAGAAAAGTGGAAAATTGAGAGTTGGAGCCCAGATGCGAAAAGGTAAAGGCGGATTACCGAGCAAGCACGTGTGCGAACGACAACAGAAAACGAGAAAGATAATATCGAGGTCTGTCTGCTGTCTTTATTCTCACGACGGTTTGTTTCCATCTCTCTATAATACATCAGTTGATGTTTCCATAATCTATTACTCTCTTCTTGACGACTACTAAGAGGTAGTAGTGAATAAATCTTTATATTAGTCAACCTAGACGGTGTTTTATGTGTTCTTTACTTTTTTTCACAGTGAGGTTACGAAGCAGGTACAACTGAAACTTAAGGCGTAGTGTTATACTCATAGACCCGTTAGGACCTTGGTGTCTATTTAGGGACGTAGCTTTACAAACTGGTTTGTGAAGGTCATAGCGTTCTACTTTTTAATCAGCATTCTCAATATTTTCTGAACTGCAATTTTTGAGAAACACTGGATTTTGTAAGCAACAATTTCCTCACCAAACGTAACGCTCTGTGATTTTGTCTTCTTTCCTTAAAAGAAAAAAAATGAAGGACATTAAACGATCTAAAACCTTGACGAATATTGACATTTCCTTCTTTGTTAATTTTTTACTCGAGTATTTTTGAAAACATTTCTTTAGACGTGCGTCAAGGGGAAAGGATAGAAGGAAGACTATTTAAACATTCTTGAGACCAGAAGAAAGAAAGAAAAAAGGAAGCTACAATCTGTTCGCATTTAAAACTTTCTCATTCGATATCTTACTCGCTGTAAGACTTCACTCCGTCAAATCTTGGTACAAGAAATGTTCGCTCAATTTCTGTAGTTTTTAACAAATAAAAGCATCCATCTATTTCTATCGTCACAGTTCGCTGAACATCCACTGATTTTTTTTTTATTAACATTACCTCGACGCATTTCATTGACATTTTATAAAATCTATCATAGGCTAACAGTATATCTTAAATTCAAAAGAAAAAATTATGAGTTAACTAAAGACGTAAAATAGATTAACAAATAAGCATAACGAGATACATGATTTTCTGGAAAATATAGTGGAAAATGAAGTAATAATGTTCAACGAGTTGTGCAATCCCACAATAAATAAATAAATACAGTTGATTTTTACTATGGTATTTTTTATGATGAACTAAAAAGCAAACTAAATATCATTTTCAATAGCTTCTTTTTTTTCTTTTATAATATTTATTTTTCATCAATGTCAATATGCAATAAATATTTTAACTGTATATATATATATATATATATATATATATATATATATATATATATATTGTTGCAGGTCCAAACAAAAAATGAAAAAATATTTTCAATAGGTAGGTCCAGGGAGATATTAGTATTTTTTTATTTATTTATTTTTTTCGTACATACGCGTATGTTTACAGCTTGTTGCTTTAGTCGCTTTAGTAAAAGAAGATGTATTGCACAAGGCATTGTTAATGGGGTACTCAATGAGACTTGAACTCTCTCGTGTCTACAAATACGAGCGAGTTCAAGTCTCTTTGAATACCCCATTAACAAGGACTTGTGGCATATATGTTTTCTGACTACAGCAACAAGCAGAAAATATACACTTATGTAAGAGGGTTGGTTGTTAGGTTTTATGGCATATCAGCCTTTGTAGGTTATTTAATGCTAAATCCAATTTTACACAAATAATCAATTCTATTTCAAACAGTTCAGTTCAGCATGAGTATACAGTTTAATTGTCAAACAAATTCTGTTTCAAGCAATTCAGTTTATTCAAATAGTTCTTATTCATCTAATTCAGTTTAGTATAAGAACAGATTTTGTTTACTCACAGTGTAAGTACAGTTTCAATTTCAAAAACAGTTCCATTTCAAACAATGCAGCTTAGCATAAGCACGCACTTTAAATGTAAGTACAGTTTAATTTTCAAAAAACCTTTCTATTTCAAGCTATTCAGTTTAGTCAAACAATTCTTATTCAGACAATTTAGTTCGGCATAAGTATGCAGTTAGTTGTATTTACCCATACCCATAGATAGGGCCCTATCAGGTGCTACCACGCCGGACCAGAGTGGACCTGGGAGCAATGGCAATGAAGGGATTCTCCGCATTCCCCAAAGCTCCAGCATTACTGGAACCTCACCATGAGATTGTTTAGTGTCATTTCAGGACACTCATGGGGGTGGGGTCTAACTCCTCTGTGTAGGTACAGTCAGTGTATTCTACAGCCCCAGCCGACTGGGCAAACGTATGTAAGAATAAAATAAAGAAAAAAGTTAAAAAAATACAAATGTCTTCGAGGACCTACCTATCTTAATATATATATATATATATATATATAGTGTATCACAAAAGTGAGTACACCCCTCACATTTCTGCAGATATTTAAGTATATCTCTTCATGGGACAACACTGACAAAATGACACTTTGACACAATGAAAATAGTCTGTGTGCAGCTTATATAACAGAGTTAATTTATTTTCCCTTCAAAATAACTCAAAATATAGCCATTAAAAGCTAAACTTCTGCCAAAAAAAAAGTGAGAACACCCCTAGGGAAAGTTATCAATATTAACATACACCATGTTAACTGTCAATATCTTGTGTGGCCACCATCAATATCCAGAACTGCCTTTACTCTCCTGGGCATGGGGTTTACCAGATATTCACAGGTAGCCACTGGAATGCTCTTCCACTCCTCCATGACGATGTCGCAGAGCTGGTGGATATTTGAGACTTTACGCACCTCCATCTTCCGCTTGAGGATCCCCCAAAGATGTTCTATTGGGTTCAAGTTTGGAGACATGCCTGGCCAGTCCATCACCTTTACCCCCAGCCTCTTTAGTAAAGCAGTGGTCGTCTTGGAGGCGTGTTTCGGGTCTTTGTCATGCTGGAACAATACCCTGCGACCCAGTTTCTGGAGGAAAGGGATCATGCTATGCTGCAGTATTTCAAAGTACATGATGGAGTTCATGTTTCCCTCAGTGAAATGAAACTCTCCAACACCTGCAGCACTCATGCAGCCGCAGACCATGACATTCCCACCACCATGTTTGACTGCAAGCATGACACACTTATCTTTGTACTCCTCACCTGGTCGCCGCCACACATGCTTGAAGTCATTGGAACCAAACAAATTAATCTTCATCAGATCATAGGACGTCGTTCCAGTAATCCATGTGTTTTGTTGACATGTCTTCAGCAAATTGTTTGCGGGCTTTCTTGTGTATCGTCTTCAGAAGGGGCCTCCTCCTGGGGTGACAGCCATGCACTGCCAATTTGATGTAGAGTGCGGCGTATAGTCTGAGCACTAACAGGCTGACCCCCTACCTCGGCAATCTCTGCAACAATGCTGACAGCACTCCTACGCTGATCTTTCAAAGAAAGCATTTGGATGTGTCGCTCAGTACGTGTACTCAGATTCTTTGAACGACCTACCCGAGGCCTGTTCTGAGTGAACCCCACTCTTTTTAAACGCTGGATGATTTTAGCCACTGTGCTGTAACTCAGTTTCAGGGTGTTGGCAATCTTTTTGTAGCCTTGGCCATCTTCATGTAGCGCAACAATACGTCTTTTAAGATCCCCAGAGAGTTCTTTGCAATGTAGTGCCATGTTGGAACTTTCAGTGACCAGTATGAGAGAGTGTGAGAGCTGCACTACAAATTTGAACACACCTGCTCCCTATGCACACCTAATAACACTAATGAGTCACATGACATTTTGGAGGGAAAATGACAAGCGGTACTGAATTTGGACATTTAGAGGTGTAGTTTCTTAGGGGGTACTCTCTTTTGTTGGCAGAGGTTTAGATTTTAATGGCTATATATTGTGTTATTTTGAGGGGAAATTAAATTAACTCTGTTATATAAGCTGCCCACAGACTACTTTCCATTGTGTCTAAGTGTCATTCTGTCAGTATAGTCCCATGAAGAGATATACTTAAATATCTGCAGAAATTTGAGGGGTGTACTCACTTTCGTGATACACCGTATATATATATATATATATATATATATATATATATATATATAAACAAAATAAAATATATATATATATATATATATATATATATATATATATATATATCATTGGTACAGGCAAGTTCTTATAGCAAAATACTTGAAGAAATAATATGTAGTAAGGAGATGTAAAAAAAAGAGGGAAAAAAACAAAAATACGGAATATTTTATCATCTGGGAGACCAGGGTTCAATTCCAGGTTGAAACATACCAAAGACTCAAAAAATGGTATTGACGTCTCCTTACCCAGCATTCAGTATTATAAGGTGAGGATCAAGGGTAAAGTGGAGCAATCAACGAATGGAGTTGCACTCTCCCTGACACCTCGGTGTAGTAGCTATTAAAAAGGGAGCCGTCGGCTCATCCTCGACAAAGGTCGCCAACTTTACTTACGTATTATGAATGCAACTAGAGCTCTTTCATACGGTTATTTTTCAAGTTATACAGTTGGAGGACGTTTTAAAGTCATAAGTGTGAAAAATTAAGTAAAAAGTGGGGTGATATGAACAATGCTAACTCGACAAAGGAGAGAAAAAATATAAATAAATAAAATCACCTAAGTCACGCTAGAAACATCTCCTGTAAGGTGTAATGAGTTCCTTGGATTCTGCTGGCACAGAGACGGACGATTAAACAAAATATAAATTACCTCGAGGACATTCAGATGTTGTTTGGTCTTCGCTCTGTGCAAAATAGCAAAGCACTCATCATTATAATTAGTCGCACGGGTATTTGTAGCATTCAAATGCTCACAGGTGTCGGAATCTAACATTTGCTAATGCCCGGATGTTGTTCAATCACAATTCTTCATAGAACATGCTATTTCATCATTACCTCAAGACGTTGGGAAGTACACCCTATATATCATGCATCACAACAACACTAATATTTATAGATTAAATTATTTGTTGAAAGATAGGGAGTACATCTTTATGGATAGAGCGATACGCAGTTTTGGTAGTAACGATAGTTCGAACCTTAACCGTATTTATAACATCATACAACAGAAGTAAATTTATTGGCAATTACCTGGCTGGTAGAACCAATCCAAGGAAGTCTAACATAAACTGGACATTTAGAAGGGCCAAATGGCCTGATGTTGTACCTGAACTTATTCTCAGTTAAATTAATAGTAATAGTAATGACTTCCTCGAGATACCCATTAATCAAAAATAAATTTTTGATTTGCTCAAATTCCCTTTTAATCTTGATATCTGAACAAATCGTTAAAGCCCTGAGTGTAAGACACTTAATCAGGTTGATTTTTCTAGACTTAGGAGGAAAGACATCCCAACTCAGGTACAACCAAGTCAACGTAGGCTTTCTATAAATACAAGCAAAGAAAACAGATGAACAGCTTTCCACCAACGCATCCAAAAACGGTAATTTATTGCCTTCTCTTCCTCCATATTAAAAGTTAAGGACAGATGTAAATCATTCAAACTATGGAAGAACAACAATGTTTCGTTACGGGAACTAAAGTAAGCATATGTGTCATCTGCCTAACGTAACTAGTTGTATGGCTTATAGAACCTATCAGAAAGTAGTCTCTCGTAAAATCTGACAAAATTATTAGTGAGTATAGGGCCAAAGGGAGAATCCATCGAAATACTATCATCCTGACGGTACATGATACCATTAAAGGAAACTGACAGAGTAACCAATTCCATCAATTCTTCAAAAACATTTTCTGAAAATGAAGGAATTGATGTCAAAGGACTATTGTATAAAAGTCAGCACAGATAGAAATTACTTCATCCAGAGCAACATTAGAAAACAACGAAGCAATATGGACGAATAATGGAAGCAAAAGAAAATGAATCACTGACACAAAATCCTGAATAAATGTCTAAAACAGGATTAAGTAACTGAATGAGCCAAATGCATGTTGTGCGGAATGACACATGGACAGAAAGGATCAGAGAGGTATACTAGACTTATGAGACTAAGAACGTATGTTTACCAAAAATTCATAAGTCCGGTATCCCTGGCGATTCATTTTCTTTTGCTTCTATTATCCATTAACTCTCTCCTTGTGTTGACTCGGTGTGAAAGTCAACAAATGATTCATATTGAGAACTCTCATGATAGGTGCAAGAGTCGATTAACATATGTGAGATTTAGTGAATATTTTAAAAGGGGCAGTGAGTGGATTTACCGACAAGAAGACAAATAATGACCTAAACAACTTATCTTTCCTTCATTGACTTCACATATTTCTATTTTTGAGAACGACAGATTGGTTGAATGGTTAGTGTTTAATGGTATATCATCTCAAAATGCCAATTTAAAAAAAAGAATGTATATATATATATATATATATATAATATATATGATTTATAAGCGAATAGTTTGTAGGTAAATATTTTTGTTTTTAAACGAATTGATAGAGCATGTGTCAAAGCTCAGAAGACAAATTTTGCTTCACATGTGTATGCTTGGGAGATGGTATTGTTTCGTAGATATATACTATTAAATATGTATGAGGTTTGTTGTTAAGTTGTCAGTTTAAGAATCTATACTTTCTACAAGATAAGAACTATTTTGGGTTAGTCTTGATCCATGGTAGTTTTATATATTTATTTTTTGTGTGGTGTTCTATCATTTTTAAGATTATTCTATCCTTGATGTTCAGATGTCTCTCTAGTGAAATGAGGTTTGATATTTTCAACCAGTTTTGGCAATGGTTATTTGCAAACGCTTTCTTTTGGGTTATAGGAAGGTTCGAGTTTTTCTGTGGTAGTGAGAATGTGTTTTGGTTTTTCGCTGTTTATATTCGTGTTAGCTTTGGAATTTTTTATATGGATTTTATCAGAGTTATCTATTTCAGGAATTGGTGAGTAGATCTGTGATATATGTAATATTTTACGGTACTTGTTTCAATTTGAGATTTTATGTTTTCTCTAGATATTTTTTCGCCATATTATGAGATTTTGTCGTGGGCTATTTTGGTTTAATTAGTCTTTGGACAGATTTCAACAGAGTGGCATTTCCTTAGCAGTTCCTGGAATTTTGCAAATTACATGGCTCTAATTGCAGTGTTTTTTTGACGAGAACTATGAATTTGGTTTATACCGGGACATTGGTCTAATAAGTAGCGTGTTCGCCAGTGGTCCAGAAGACCAGAATTTAATTCTAGGTCGGGTCATACCAAAGAATTTAAAAATGGTACTTGATACAGCATTGGTTAGCACTCAGTACTATAATGTAAGGGTCAAGAGTAAAATGGAGCAATCAATGGAATGGAGTTGCACCCACCCCTACACTTTGATGATGTAGCTTTTTTAATGGGGGCCTTCGGTTCCCCCTCGACTAAGATCGACAATTTTACTAATACATCTGATTGAACTCACCTTTTGTGTTACAGTAGCGTAGGTGTTATCTTTAACATAGGATTCCACAACTTTTCTTGTTTCTAGAAATGTTTTATTACTTCTATACTTAACCAACATTACTTCCTTCTATCTTTTATATATATTACAAGTTCTTGAAAATGTGGGCTTTGGTTTCGTTGGGTCAATTTTCCTCCATGTGGTCTGAATCATTTTGGCCACAACTTCCACATGTTAGATATCCTCTGCAGCTTTCCTCGAGGAATCCTATATATCCGACATTTACCGCATCTCAAAGATGCGGAGATGAACTGTTCTATTCTTTACAGGCAGTATTCAAGTCTTATATTCTTGGGAATAATGGGTTTATTGACTATCAAAATGTATGTATGCGTTAGAATTTCTTCACTGCTCCTTTTAATCGTAATCATTTTGTAATCTCTGACTCCTTGTTTTCCTACGGATATTTTATTTCCTTAGCTATAGCTTTGGATAACTCCCAGTTTCAGATAACTTCCTTTGAGGTTTTATGCTTTTTATGCTCGTAAGTTAACATTTAATTGTATGGAAAGTTTTCATCTTAATTAGATTTTCAGCATGTTTTTTGATATCAACTTCTACAAATACATTGCTCTTTCTATTTCTTTTTTCTCGGTTTTGGATTAACTCTGCTGGAAATAACTTTTTTCAACCAAGAACGAAGACAAGTAGTTCAACGGATTTTCCTCCATTGATTCAACTACCATAAATAATAAAGTTCTATTGTTTCCTTCTCTGGATTATATTCAGAGAGCTTTCACTTTTTTAGTGCGCATTTAATATATGTATTGTTCATTTATTTAATGATGGTCCTGTTCTCCACCAACTACAATGAATCCAATTTCTGTTAGGTAGTTACCGAGGGAGATAATCATTTGCCTTGGTTGAGACGTGGATGTATCTACATGTATACTCGTGTCGGGTGTAAGTTTTCGAAACCCCCCTAATTTCAGGCTATTAGCAACCAATACTTTTGTCGTAAGTTTTTACAGTGCTCAATGATTATTTTTTTCTAAAGGCAACTGATACACAGCTATCACCTTCTAGCACCTTTTAGAGAAAAGAGTTGGGTGCTTGCCACAAGGGCGATTAAAAGAATACGGTCGAAACTTAATCGTATAGGTACTTGGGCTTAACATGACCCGACGATTTATCGGATCGGGATGGTACGAATTCCTGTAGCCCAGTAAAGACCAAAATGGAGTGTTCGAGATCATGTGACCAATTTGCTATCCGGTTCACGAACTGTTCAACAACCAGGATCTTGTTACTGAGCCTTATGAGCCGCCACATACGGTGAACAGATGGCCTCGCTGAGGAAATCATACATCTCCACAGAAGTGCAGTTAGAGTATTCTACTGCTCCAGCCAGCGGGGCGGTTTTTGAGGCCAGTCCCGAGGGAAATTGCAACATCGATAATAAAAAGAGTTGTATTTTTCTGTCACTACATGTCTGACTTTTTTCCTTTTATTGTACTATTTTCATGTAGACTTTGTCTCCGCCAATTTTCTTCGAGAATCCATAATACTACATTGAAATTGAGAAACACATTGATAAAAGTAACTCAGTTAATTTGTTCAAGCAAACACACACACACACACACACACACACACACACACACACACACACACACACACACACACACACAGAGGTTTTTCTTCAAAAGGCAATTTAATCAAATCAACATTTTTTTTCGAAAAATCTATAACTTTCTCGATTTCAAAATATGGTCATACCGAGTGAAATAGAATTACAAAGAAACTAGGATTCAAATTCATTTTCGTTGAAATCTGAGGGTCTCAATTCTATGCGTAAAAATGATGTATCTTATTGAATTCTTTTTTGTATTTAACTAAATACGAATATTTTACTTTGTTTTGTGTTTACATCTCTTTTGTATATTCTACACTTACATTAGATTAAGGCATTTTAAAAACAGTATCTAAATATTTAAATGTTTACAATTGAATAGACATTGCTAACATTGCATTAGTATTTCTATAGTCAGATGGATATTTCATTTTAGTCGTGATCGACAAGTCTCCATTACAACTATCAAAATATTTTTAAGAGACATTCATCTTGGAAATAAATCCTTAAAACAATATCAAATTCACTACAACTTGCTGACCCAACCTTCAAAGAAGCATCTATATTATAATAATACAGTCAGAAATTGCCCTACGTCATTGATTAGTATAAAAAAATTACGTTATCTAATTTCTGACGTAAAATGAACGTGATGACCTAAAATACCTCACGATAAGAACAAACAGAGTAAAACTAGCGTAAATAACACCCAGCAGTATATAGTTTGCCGCTAAACCTTCAAGTACACAAAAAACGTATTTTAGTCAATTTTTTAAAGCCCAAGGAACACAAGTAATAATTTGTAAACTGAAATTTACCTTAAAATGCCTTTAATATGTCTTCAGTATGATTACAATCACCTAATAAGTAACGTAAGCAATGTGGTGAAAATATTACTTTCGGTAAAGCATTACAGAACTTTAAAAATGTTTTTGTCTTAATTTGTAATGAATGAAAAAAAAACCAAGAGATATTCGCAATTTTTCACAAATGTTGTTTTTTTTAATTGTATTCTACATTCTTTATTCTTTTTTTTTGTTTTATTGTCAATTTTTCTGTGATTTATCTATTTTGAAAATATTTAATTGAATTTATTCATTTTACTTACTTTTATAAGGACGAAGATGACATTGTTTTGGGATTTAATGTTATTCGCTGAACTGAAATTTAGTCTCGAAAAGTGACGTATAAGTGAAATCAATCTGTGTAAAGTCGGTTATAACTTTTGAGTTGTAAGTACAGAACATTAGATTTAGCGCATCCCCAGATATACAGCCTAACAATACATACATTACAGAAAATGTAGAAATGTCCAATCGAATGAGTTACTTTGAAAAAACATCCACAATTAGGAAGATGATGGATAACACAAGTCAAAATTATTAATAATAATGACTGACTGATCTTCATCTAAACATTAATATAAAAATCAACAAAACAATAGAATAATATTTCAGCATCAGTACGCTTTTTCTCAAAATAAACGTACATGGTGACTTTTGAAGAGAAGAGAAAAACGATAAAACTTAACTATTTGGCGCTCTATTGCCTGGGAAATCATTCGACGGCGGTAAATGATCTATAAGGTAATACTCTTCCTGATCACCGCCAATTGGTCATTGATTGGGCGGAAATAGGTATTAGTATGTTACGCTCAACTAGGCTGTCAATATATCACGTCCTGTTTTACAGCCAGTCTTTATCCGCCATTTCACAATGGAAAAAACAATTGACAGATAGTCAATTCTTTAAGTTAGGGTTACATAAACTCATGATACGGAAAATAACAATAAGTCGCTTCATTAACAGTCTTCAGAATATACCTACTGAGACAGCCCCAATCCAAACATCTCTTAATTTATTTGTATCCTGTCAATGGGTCAATCATCAGGCCAGAACTATTTTAGAATATTCTGTGGGTTGTTCTTTCTTATATTTAATACCAGGCAAGTTTTGGTTACGTATATGTTAAAACACATATGCATGTATATATATATATATATATATATATATATATATTGAAATATTGACTGTTTTTCTGTCCAAAATAAGCAGCCAAAGGGCAAGCATATTCACTGGGTACAATGGAATGTTTAATGCAAAAATGCTTCACTACTTTTTGTGAAAATTGGTATCCGGTAGTAAATAATTAGTGATGAAATGGGTTATTGAAAGACGTAAAAAATCATAAAATATGATATAGTGTATATTAGTATATACTAACATATGATAATATATATATATATATATATATATATATATATATATATATATATATATATATATGTATATGTGTGTGTGTGTGTGTATGTGTTTGAATGTTTGTGTGCCGGTGTACATTTGCGTGAATGCGTGCGAATGTGAGCATATATGCCTGTGAATGTAGGTGTTTAGCCAAAGGGTTATCTTTATTGTAAATGGAATCAGTGTTACGAATAGAAATTCTATGTTTATTGTGTGATTTAATTATTATTTTATTCTCAAAGGATTAAAATGATAATTATACAGTTTTTTGTGCTAATGTGTCGCCATTCGCTTATTATGTGATTGAATTATCATTACTTTACTCTCAAACGAGTAAAATAATAATAATTCAATCACATATTAATCAAATGCAGCATATTAGCGCAAAAAGAGTATAAACTCTACAAGACTGGGTGGGGAAGGTGATCCACTGGGAATTGTGCTAGAAATTAAAATTTGACCATACGAACAAGAGATATATGCACAACCTAGAATCTGTGCTGGAGAAAGAGATGTACAAAGTACAATGTACAATGTACAAACATATCCTCTAATCTCGTCCAGGCTTAATAATAGTCAAAAAACGAGAACTTGCCGAATGGAGGACTTTGCAGTTCCGTTGGGCAATGGAGTAAAATTAAAAGAAGAACATAAAAATAGATAAGTCCACAGACTCTCCTAGAGAGCAGATAAGAAAAAAAAACAACTATGGAACATGTAAGTGACTTTAATGCCAAATATAATCGGTGCGCTGGCTTCAGAAACCAAAGGATTGTTAAAGGGTCATAAAGACTTTGAAATAAGAGGAGGAGTGTACCCATCCAAACTACAGTATTATTAAGCTTGGCTAGAATACCGAGAAGAGTCCTGGAGACTTAAGAAGACTTGCTGTCACTCAAACCTCAGTGTAAGACTATCAGCTTATACTGGTGCGAAAAATTCTCTAAGGATTAAATGAAAAATAAACACGGTACAACAAAATAGCTAATGTGGTTTATGTGGTGATAGACACAAACGATCAACCATGTAATAAGCAATTGTTGTAAATTAGCAGCAAAAGCATATAAAAATAGACACTCCTAGTTGGGGAAGGTAATCGACTAGAAGTTGTACAAAAAATTGAAATTTGACCATACAAACAAGTGGAAAATGCACAACCCAGAATCCGTCCTCGAGAATTAGACTTACAAACTACTCGTTGATTTTCAGATACAAACAGATCTCCTTATCTCAGCCAAACGACCAGACATAGTGATAGTCAGCAAAATAGAGAACTTGCCAAATGGTGGGCTTTGCCGTCCTAGGTAGGTCTTCAGGACAACATCCCGTATCCTCACATAGCTGCTGAATGTACGTTCGTGCTGGTCGTCCTGCTTTTGCGCGGCCATGTGTGGGGATCCATAAGAGTACATCTCTTATGAGTTCATCTCTGCTTCTCCAGCAGTGTCCTGCATGTCTGGTTCGTCTAACTTGGATAGTTTTCGTGATAGGGGGCAGGTGGCCGTACAGTTGGTGTCTTGTGGGGTGTTGCTGCCAAGACTTGTTCAGGATTACACGCATCATTCTTGTGTGTAATTGCCATCTAGCTTCTTCTCCAGCCGTTTTGTTAGCGTCCATGTAGTGCATCCATATAACAGTATCGATGTGACCGCTGCCTGAAAGAAACTGCGTTTCATTTTATCGGTTAGGTCTGATTTCCATATAATCGATAGCCTATTGATAGCTCTCCATGCTTTCGTTAACCTCGTTTCGATGTCCTTTTCGGTCGATTCGACGCTGCTTCCTAGGTACGTGAATTTGTCTACTAGTTTAAGAGGGGTTCCTTCTAGAGTGGAGATTTCCCCCGTTTGGTTATAGCACATATATTCCGTTTTATGTGCATTAACATAGAGGCCTATGCTTGCTGCTGCTCGTTCCAAACTATGCAGAAGTGTTTCGGCTTGGTCAGGTGTATTTGCCAGTATCGCTATGTCATCGGCGTAGTCGGCGTCGGTAATTGTTGTTGCGGGGTACCTTCTGCTTCTTTTCTACGTCAGTTCGAAGCCATTCTCTTTGATTTTGTCTATCGATGTTCTAAGTACGTAGTCTAGACAAATGATAAAGAGGTACGGGGCCAGCGTGTCCCCTTGTAGTACCCCTGCTACAATGTCGAAGTATTCTGTGTCTCCATCCGGTGATCGTACTTTTACTTTAGTGTTTCTATAGAGAATCCTTATTGCCGCTGCGGTTTCTTTAGGTATGCCGTACGCTAGTAGGATTTGTCCCATCTTTCCTCTGTGAATGGAATCGAAAGCCTTGGTAAAGTCGACAAATATTAATGTCGCTTGTAGGTTCTTTGCCCGTACACCTTCAAGGATTCTACGGATGGTTAATAGCAAAACACATGGCTCAACAAATACAGACGTTCTGTTGAAATTGCTTCGGAATGAAATAATTTGCAGGTTCAATCCTAGCTACTGGTAAATAACAAGGAATATTTACTATGACTTAACACTTGTACTCGGTCATTATTAATGAAATTAGAACAATCCACGTCCTTCCCTACCGAGTGCAACATGAAACACGTGAAGATGTCCGAAAGACGTATCGGTCGAAACGTAGTGAAAATAACGATGACAAGAATATATGTGGTAAAATTTATGAAGATTTATTCCAGAAGTTTAGAAAATGTCTTATATAATAATTCAAATCTAAATAAATAGATTGAACACAAAATTTTATTGAACATGAAACAGTTGTCATGGTTTATTTTGCCCAGTCGGCTGGTGGGTGTAGAATGCACTGACTGGGTAAACCTCCTCCAACGAGTTTGCCCAGTTGGCTGGGGCTGTAGAATACACCTACTTAACCTCTCCAGTGTGGTAACCCCCCCTCTAAAAAAGTGTCCTGGATATGACTCTAAACAATCCTATGGTGATTTTCCAATGACGCTGGGGCTTTGGGGAATGCAGAGCACCCGTTCATTGCCATTGCTCCCAAGTCCACTCTGGCCCGGCGTGGGAGCACCTGATAGGGCCCTATCTATGGGTTAAATAAAACTAACGGCATACTTATGCTAAACTGAATTGTTTGACAAAACTGAATAGCTTGATATAGAAATGTTTTTGACAATTAAACGGTACTTACATTTAAACTGCAGGCTTATGCTAAACTGCATTATTTGAAAGGGAACTGATTGTTGTCATTGAAAATACACTTCCACAAAACTGAATTGTTTAACATAGAACTGTTTTGACATTTAACAGTGTGTAAACAAAATCTGTACTTATGCTAAACTGAAATAGCTGAATTAGAACTGTATGACTAAACTAAATAGCTGGAAATAGAAATGTTTTTTCACAATTAAACTGTACATTTAAACTGCGTACTTATCCTAAACCTAATTGTTTGAAATAGAACTATTTTCATAAAAATGGATTTGGCGTTAAATAAAATACAAATAAAAATAAAACTCAACCAACCAACCAACCGACCATGGTTTATTTATATTAATAATTATGAATAAAATCGTTAATATCAGGCTATGTTTGAATGTTCAGATTTCGTTTTCTTTGTTTAATGGGTTGTTTAATGCGAAAGCTGTCCCAGGAGAAGAACCGCATCGTTACAGTTTTGCTTTGTCGTTTAATGGCATATCAACCTTCTTGGGTTATTTAATGCCGAATCCACCCTTCTAGAAGAACAGTAGTGGTACTATTTAGCCCAGAAATGGGAGGAAAATGGGATTCATACCTTTCTCAAGGGTATTTATCAAAAAGTGAAGATAATAGTGCAACTGGAGTTCGAACACGCGTACTACGATTCCGCAGGGCAGCGTTTTAACCATTACATCACTGATACTATTTAATTGAAAGCTGGTGTAATGAAGAAGTTAAAATCTTTCTCAATGTTATTATTCCGAAAGTAAACATAACAACATGACTAGAATTAAAACTTGCTTACTTCGGGGCTTTAGCCAATACGCCCCAAGAATTCAGTAGGCTGTCTAAAAGAATTGAAGAAATAATATATATATATATATATATATATATATATATATATATATATATATATATATATATATAGATTCGGCAAAATGCATAAAAGAATTCCAGCAGGAAATGAGAGCACAGGGGTAAAGTCAAATGTGGAACTATAAATTTCAAGTTTTCTGTATTTTAATCATATCACTTTGTCGTGTCATGATATATAAGTAAATCAAGTTTGTAATACTTCCTGTGTCGGTGAAATATAATTCTTTCTTTATAGTGTGTATGTATCATTTGATATTGTGAATGATAAACAATATCTTCTGAAAGTTTCTGATTTTTCTTTTTTGGTAAATCTTGGAATAGACCTGATATGTAATCTTATACAATTGAAAAACTGATGTCATGTCACTAGGTGAAATTATTCGGACAGAAAAAAAAAGAATAGAATTTTAAAAAACAGCAAGCACAGGATTAATTGACATAATATAGCCTCTTATCGACTGGAATTACTATTTTCTGCATCGATAAGCAAAACGACCTTAATAGAAATTGAAAACTATTTTATGTTGGAGCAAATAATGCACACAGAGAACGCGTAAAAATGTCCAAACGAGATAAATCTATTTAAAACAAAAAATAAAGAACTTCAAATGACTTTTTTGATTGTTTGTTTTTAGTATAGAAACACTTGCATTTTAAAAATCTTTTACATAACTCAATTTGAATAGCGACTGTTGATGAGCTTTCCTGGCTGAATGGTAAGACACTTATTTAAAAAAAAATGTGAGGCATTTGTCAAAAGAGAATGGTTCAAGCTAATTTTGTGGGGAGCTCAATAGTCTGTAACTGATTTCTGCTGTTTGTGGAATACTAAAACGGCTTATGAAGCAATGAATATAATGGGAAAAGAAAAAAAAATCAGATTTAGTTATTCTATAGTAGTCTCCTGCCTACAGTTTAAAAGACATCAGTTCAGCAGATTTCATATCTATCACTCAATTATGTAAATATTTAACTACATCAGTATACACAGAGACACACGAGCGCACACACAGATATGTATACATAACCATATAAGGGAAGCAGCTTTTCGTCCATGTACGTTTACTTATAGAGAACAAACAAGGAGGCATTGAAGAATCTAGATATAAACTTAGTTTAAAAAAAATAACTACTAGAAGCGCTCAAAACATTGAATTCTTTCGAGGTGTTTTACTTCTGTCCAATACGTTTTTCTTTCCTAAAAGCATTTGTGCGAAATAAAAAATTAACAGCCTTATCAAGGATTTGAAGTCAGCACCTCAAGTTAATTACAATATGATGTAACAGATACGATACGTATCCATCTATTATATATAATAAATATCTGACCTATATTTTCCCTGCAAAATACTATATATATATATATATATATGGAAAGTTGAATAAATCAAACATTTGACCCAAATTTAGATGTATGGTATTTCGTTCGGCCTGTGTTTAAACAGGAAAACTCAGAAAACAGTCTCCGTCTTGAAGAAATTCTTGAAGATATATATATATATATATGTGTATATATATATATATATATATATATATATATATATATATATGTGTATATATATATATATATATATATATAAGACTTAAAAATGGTACTTGATGCTACCTTGCTTAACACTCAGCATTATATGGTAAGAATCAAGGGTAAAGTGAAACAATCAAGTGAAAAGAGTAGCACCCTCCCTTCACCTTGGTTTAGTAGCTATCGAAAAGGTCATCCTCGAATACGGTCACCAACTTTACTTACTTTATATATATATATATATATATATATATATATATATATATATATATATATATATATATATATATGTGTGTGTGTGTGTGTGTGTGTGTGTGTGTGTGAACACATTCTCAGAATCCAAAATAATGGGTGTATCAATAGTATTTTGGCCAAGTGTTACTTCCCTGATTTAGTCCTCTTGCGTTATACTATAATATCACTTATGATCACAGTTGATACACTATACAATGACTAATGTACTATCATTATACGATCGCTAATGTACACACTCGATACGCTGGTATGAATGTTACTACTTGACAAGATGGCCAAAGACTTGATCTTTTATCAGAATATGAACTGCCTTAGTAAATATTGGTATAGACGCTGGTAAATAACGGTATCGTCTCTGAGGATTTCGCAGTACATATATTTTTTCCACACTAAAGACATTATATATGTAGGTTACTTCAAAATCCACATCTTTCATCCGAGTGTGTATGTGAGTATATGTGTTTGTAGAAACTGATAAAATTTATATCGAGTGTTTCTTACCTTGAGTCAATCTTCACATGGATAAATGATATAAGTATCAAATTATATATATCATCATCATCATCATCATCATATCGCGCTGGTAGCACGGATATCCCTGACCCTCTCTCGCCACTCCTCCCTATCGTTCATCGCCCTAGGTATGTCTTCAGGACAACATCCTGTATCCTCACATAGCTGCTGAATGTACGTTCGAGCTGGTCGTCCTGCTTCTGCACGGCCATGTGTAGGGATCCATAAGAGTACATCTCTTATGAGTTCATCTCTGCTTCTCCAGCAGTGTCCTGCATGTCTGGTTCGTCTAACTTGGATAGTTTTCGTGATAGGGGATAGGTGGCCGTACAGTTGGTGTCTTGTGGGGTGTTGCTGCCAAGACTTGTTCAGGATTGCATGCATCATTCTTGTGTAATTGCCATCTAGCTTCTTCTCCAGTCGTTTTGTTAGCGTCTATGTAGTGCATCCATATAGCAGTATCGATGTGACCGCTGCCTGGAAGAAACTGCGTTTCATTTTATCGGTTAGGTCTGATTTCCATATAATCGATAGCCTATTGATAGCTGTCCATGCTTTCGTTAACCTCGTTTCGATGTCCTTTTCGGTTGATTCGACGCTGCTTCCTAGGTACGTGAATTTGTCTACTAGTTTAAGAGGGGTTCCTTCTAGAGTGGAGATGTCCCCCGTTTGGTTATAGCACATATATTCCGTTTTGTGTGCATTAACATAGAGGCCTATGCTTGCTGCTGCTCGTTCCAAACTATGCAGAAGTGTTTCGGCTTGGTCAGGTGTATTTGCCAGTATCGCTATGTCATCGGCGTAGTCGGCATCGGTAATTGTTGTTGCGGGGTATCTTCTGCTTCTTTTCTTCGTCAGTTCGAAGCCATTCTCTTTGATTTTGTCAATCGATGTTCTAAGTACGTAGTCTAGACAAATGATAAAGAGGTACGGGGCCAGCGTGTCCCCTTGTAGTACTCCTGCTACAATGTCAAAGTACTCTGTGTCTCCATCCGGTGATCGTACTTTTACTTTAGTGTTTCTATAGAGAATCGTTATTGCTGCTACGGTTTCTTTAGGTATGCCGTACGCTAGTAGGATTTGTTCAATCTTTCCTCTGTGAATGGAGTCGAAAGCCTTGGTAAAGTCGACAAATATTAATGTCGCTTGTAGGTTCTTTGCCCGTACACCTTCGAGGATGGTTAATATTTGTGAGGTCGTGGATCTATTTCTTCGGAAGCCATTTTGGTTTTTTCTAAGTAGGTTGTCGATTTTGGGTTCTATTCGGTTTCGTAGTAGGGCATTGTAGATTTTGGCAGCTATGGATGTAAGTGTTATGCCTCGGTAGTTTTTGGCTAATCCGAGGTCCCCCTTTTTAGGGAAGGGGAGTATGCTTCCCTTCATCCATCTATCTATCGGATTTTGATTGTATACTGCGTTGCAGTGTCGGAGCAGTATGTCATCGAATTGTCTGGTCTTCCATACTTCCGGGGGAATTTCGTCCAGCCCTGCAGCTTTCCTATTTTTAATTTTTCTGAGAACCGAGTCGAGTTCTTCTTGTGTGAACGGTCCTAGTTTAATGTCTAATTGTTTGCTTATTCTTCTGGTGATTGGTTCATGCGTTATTTTTGGTGGGTTTCCAAGTAAGTTTTCGAAGTGCTGTTTCCACAGTTTTATTCTTTCTTGTTGGTTTGCTGCTTTCAGTTTTGCTTTGGCTGTGTTCTTTCTTCTGCTCACTTCGTTTATTGTTTGCCAGGCTATGCTATATTGTCTATCTTCCACCGAGTCTCTAATCTTATCTATCCGATTTTGAATGTATTCTGTCTGTTCCTTTATGTATATGCGTGCTAATTGATATTGTGCCGTTTTTAGTTTTAAGGCATTTGTGTTTGTTGGTTTTTTCGATAGTTTTTGGAGGCTGTTTTCACTAGTGCAAGTTTTTCTCTCACCGCTAAAGTTTCCCATGGGACTCTATATTTAGTTTTAATTTTTGTTGGAATGTATTTTGCTGCTGCCTCGAGGTGTGCATTGACGAAATTTTCGTATTCGTCGTTTGGTGTACTTTTTTCCGTCTTTTCTTGTAGTGTTTCGAATCTGTTTCTTAATTCTAATACGTATTTATTTCTTATATCTCTGTTGTTCAATAGGGCCCAGTCACAGTGTTTGGTGGTCGCTGTTCGTTTGGCGTTTTTTCGTAGGCTTAACCGTATTTTTGCGGTGACTATTCGGTGATCGGTGGACACACCCTCAAAAGAGGAGTATGCCTTGCAATTCAGTGCACTATTTTCCCATTTCTTGTTTATGAGGTCGTAGTCTATCTGAGCTTTAGTATTGTTTGCGTACGTGTGTGTCCATAGTTTGCCCTCTCTTTTTTGGTAGTTTGTATTGAGGCATGCTAACCTATTTTCTATCATGAAATCTGTTAGATGTTGCCCATTCCTATTTGACGTGTTGTGGAGGCTGTATTCATGTCTCCGCCAATGACTAACATGTTGTGTTTCGGGATGCTACGCACTAATGAGGATAACTCATCGTAGAAGTTGGCTAGTTCAGTTTCTTCACTAACATTGGCGGGGCTGTAGCATGAGATGATTGTTCCTCTGGGGTTTCCGTTAAATGTAGCTGCCATCATTCTAGGTTGTATTTTCTCAACGCTATTAAGCGTTTTTAATGCTCTAGGTCCTATAAGTAAACCTACCCCTCCTACTGCAGCGTTGACAGAGTTTTTCCATGCAGATACAGTGGCGAGCGACCAGCCATTGCCAGTTTCGTGATATTTGATATCTTCGGAGTGCGTGTATCTGTGTTCTTGTATGCATATTATGTCTATCTTATGTTCTTCGGCCGATGCGATTAGCTCTGGGAGTTGTCCTATTCTATTTAAGGTTCTTACGTTAAATGTGGCTATTTGTCGTGTTTGCTTGCATTTTAGTAGTTTTGATTGTTTGAGCTCTGTAGCTGATTTTTCGAACACTGAGGCCAGGGCTCCAACCTCAGCAGGACGCGCCCCTTTTTTACCCGCGCGAAGAGCGATGCGGTTTGTGTAAGTGGTTTGAGTGTGGGTCGTGGTTATCTTTCGATGGCTGTTTTATTCTCTTCTATAGAAGCCACTCTTATAGAGGAGCAGCAGTAGTTTCCCGATCGAACTAACGATCCTGAGCGTAAAGTCGTCAAACTCACGTCTAGGACCGGTTTAGGTATTGAGTTTGGTCGTCCATGGGTTTATTCAAATACCTTTACGTACATCATGCTGCTTCCCATGTGTACGCAAAAAAAAAAAAAAAGGTGGGGGTAATTTTGGTTTAAGTTTTAAGTTTTAACTTAGTTAAAGTCCAACATTAAGGTACTTTCGTATGACTTTCACTGGTACTGACTTTCGCTTTTTTTGCTGTATTGGGACTTTTCCTAGTCTTTTTATTTATCTTATTTTTATTTTTATTTTTTTTTTACTACAGTTGGGAACCTAGCGGGCTTCAGGAATTATAGAGCTTAAATTTTTTTTTCTCTTGGGGGGGGGGGGCTGTGGTAGCATTAGGTGTTTTAGGCTTTTTCTTTTTCTTCTAAACTACTGTTAGGGCTTTCTTTACGTATTTTTAAATTATTCGATAGAAGAGATTCAAAAACATTCTGCCTTGTTCGCTGACTTTTGGAAAGACTAACATCAATTTGGCTTTATAGTAGAGTAAGCGTGTCTTTACATTTAAAACGCATAGTTTAAGCATTATTTCACAAACAAAATACAGCATAACATTTTGTAAAATTCAGCATTTTAAATTGATAGGACTTAAAGACATACTGACCAATATTGATATATTTCTTCCAGTTGGCTCCTGAGTTCAAATGCTTCTTCTTCGTTTTGACTTATATATATACGTTTATATATGTGTGTTCTTATATATATATATATATATGTGTGTGTGTGTGTGTGTTTCTGTGTGTGTGCGTGTGTGTGTGTGTGTGTGTGTGTATCAATCTCTTTGTCTCATACTCTCTCTCTCTCTGGGATTTTTTGCCTCGTATGACACATAAAATGATTCGATATTACAAACTTGACATCAGTTTGAAATTTAACCCTTTGAGACGCCGGGGGATTTTGTTTATCCGAAGCTAAAAAAATGTATATATTACACCAAATAAACATATATAATGTTCTTTCTCGTATTTTACTTACCCCGTTATACTCGAGTATCAAATGGTTTCGTGATTTTTTTTTGTGCCTAGATAGACTCTGAATTGATAAACGCTTTAAAAATGGCTTTTTAGTTAACCTCATACAGAGGGAAACGCTCACTTAGTTTAACTACGAAACCGTCACCAAAATGACACATATATAATTGCACAGTTTGTGGGTGAAAATACAGTATTAATAGCATGGTATCCCATGCTGTCATGTGTTGAAAAGATGATATAAATGTGTGTTGACTTTTGTCGTTGGTGTTCGACGTTGACCTTTGGGCCGACGGTTTCATGTCTTTGATAATCTTGAAAAGACTCAATTTTCAACTGTGTTGGTTACAATGCCTACTGCTATTAACATCAGATTAAGTTTCTCACTCTTTGAAGTTGTGCGCCTCTGACAGAAGGATTGGAAGAAGAAAAAATGGAGACTACCCGGTCATTTTAGCCAATAGAGTACTAATTTCGTTTTCTTAATATAAGATTTCAAACGAGATCAAAATTTGAAGTGATCATATCGAATGCTTATCAGCATTTCATGACATATAAGGTCCTGTCGAGTAAAATAATAATCAATTTTCGTTACTCTTTAGAATTTTATCTCAATTTTCTCGTTTCCGTTTATACGGAAATCAATGTGTTTTTTAAGTGCATCCTCCATTTGATAAATTTGCCAAGACGTCATTCATGTTATATTTCCATTAGTATCGTAATTCGCAACACACACACACGTGTGTGTTGTGAATTACGATTCTAATATGTGTGTGTGTGTGTGTGTGTGTGCGCGTGTTTATGGTATTTCAGAAAAACATATCATTCCGTAATCTAATAACGTGACCGATTCTCCTTCAAATAAGCGCAAATTTATAAGTATATGTAGTAATAAAGCAAGGTTCTGTTAAATATTTTAACGTTTTTTAACTTCCTGTGAATTGTATTTCCATTACTGAAAACAACAACAACAACAAAACATGAATCATTATACATAGATTGTTGCTACGCAGAAATTGAAATTTTGAAATGATCTGAACTCGAAATTCGACAAGATATTAGATAATGAAATTACATCAATTATTGAAACTCTATGTATATATCAAAAGATGACAAACTTTTTGAAATACGCTAAATAAGTATGTGGAGTGAGAGAGAGAGAGAGAGAGAGAGAGAGAGAGAGAGGAGAGAGAGAGATAAAGAGAGAGGGAGACTTTTCTTAGTTCAACAAGAAAAAAATTACAAATAAATAAATAAATTTACATTTCGTGATTCTCTCCCTCTCTCCCTCTTTCTCTTCTTCAAATATGTAACCCCCCCCGACACACACACATGCCTGTATACACTGACATAGATTTGCACACATATATATAACTAATATCACAACACTAACCGTTATATGAAATCTAAAACGGCTAAAACGTCAGTAAATGATGAAATGGCTAATAATTTAGCGAAAATGAAGGCCAAGTATTACAAGATCAAAAGATAAAGAAAGTTTGAGGAGCCCAACCAAAAAATATTAGCGAAAGAAGGAAGAATAAAAAGATAACGAGATAAGGCCAAATAATAAAAACAAAACAGGACGTTCGAAAACAACGAATAAAATTCTATCAACAATTAGGGGGAGAATGGGCAAAGCCATATCAATAACCGACTCGAGAGAGGCAAGAAGATTTTGAGCAAAATATGGGAGCAGAAATGTCATAACAAAAAAGCCGAATGGATAAACAACATGGAAACAGAATTGCGAAATTTCGAAGAAGACCATCAGGTAAACATGCACTGTAAAGGGCTAAAGGAAACACTTAAAAGATAGCAAACGGGGAAAACCCTGGCCCTGATGGCATACGCGGATTTTGGTTTAAAAAATACACCTCCATACACAACAGACTTACTATTGAAATGAAAAAATTCAAACAGAAAACTGAGATTCCTGAATGGATGACCAAAGAGAAGATCACTCTAATCATCAAAGGACTATCCAAACCAACTATTGACGTGTAATGTGTCTACCGACGATGTGGAAAATACTAAAGTCACAGATTAAGGAACAGATCTACTACTCATTGATTAGCAGCGAAATCTTCCCCAACGAACGGAAAGGACGCCGCAAGAGAACCAGAGGCACAGAGGAACTTCTATATATAGATCAACACATCCTCAATGAAAGTAAAACGAGAAGGAAAAATTTAGCTGAGACCTGGATCGACGACAAAAAGCCTTACGATATGGCCCCATAAAGCTGGATACTAAACTGTCTCAAAATGTATAAAATACCAGACCAAATCTATCGGGATGACCATGCAAACCTGGCGAATGGAATTGGCAGCAGGAAGACAAAGCTTAGCAGAGGTAAAAAATACAAAGAGGCATATTCCGAGGGGGTGCACTATCACCATTACTATTTGTGATAGCAATGATGCCACCCAACCATATCCTTAGGAAATGCACAACCGAATACACACTCAGCAAATCACAGGAAGAGATGAACCACTTGATACACATGGACGACATCAAACTTTTTGCCAAAATGAAAAAAATGGAAACTTTAATACAAACTGTGAGAATATACAGTCAATATTTAAGAACGGAATTTGACATAGAAAATGCACCCTGTTACTAATAAAGTGGTAAACGACACATAAGTGAATAAGTCGAACAACCAAATAAAGTAGTCTTCGGAACGCTCGGAGAAAAGTAAATCTACTAATACTTAGGGAAGCTGACACCATCAAACAACAGGAAATAAAAGAAAAAATTAAAAAGAGTATCTCAGATGAGCTAGAAAATTATAGCAGGAACCTTGTCAAAGCGATAAATACCTGGACGGGAGGTGCTCGTTGTGTAATGGTTATCGTCGTAGGAAATGGACACGGCAACACGAGTTCAAATCCTGGACGAGACTGATTGCAGTTCACATAGCACTAATACCATTGGGAAAGGTATGAATCCAATTATTCTCCCTCCAGCCATGGGTAAATAGTAAGGCAGACTGAGTTCTTCAGCCTTGGTGAGGCAACTAGTCTAGGAGAAGGAAAACTCTAAATTCAAACCTGTTAAACTCCGCTTAAAAAATTGAGCTTGTGTCATATCCTGCTCGAGCGGAGGGGTTGGTAAATAGGATAAATACCTGGGTTGTCCCCCTCGTAAGAAACTCAGAACCATTCTTGAAGTGGACCAGAGAAGAACGTAAGTAAATGGACCTGAGAACAAGAAAACTAATGACCATGCATAAGGCATTGCATCCAAGAGATGACAATGAAAGACTATATGTGTCAAGAAGAGAGGGAGGAAGAAGACCTGTCAGCACTGAAGACAGCATGGACACATCCATACATCGACTCGAAGACTACATACAAAAGCGCGAAAGAATACTGATTATTAAAAACAATAATAATGAGAGGACCAGCGGATCGACAATAACCAGAAAACAAAAGTGGGAAGAAAAAAAAAACTCAATCGACGTTTCAAACGACTAACAAACAACATGAGATCGGTCAGAATACTAAAAACAGTCCGGGAGACTTAATGAAACTTGCTGTCACTTAAACTCCAGTGAAAGATCATTAGCTAACACTGATGTGAAAAACTCTTAAAGAGTAAGATGAATATAATAATATAAAAACAGACAAACTCACGTCTTCGAGTTTTATGTTATCGCTGATCATGTGAATTTCGTTCAACTAAGAATATTGCCTGATGATTGATAATAATTTTTTTTCGCTAATTCTCGAGGGAAAATTATGAATCAGTATCTTTTTTCCTAGATTTGGATAATTTTTATAGAAGATTTGAATCATTTGTCTTGGCAAGGTAACCGAACTATTACAAGGAAAAAAATTATCATTTAAAAAAAGAAGCCCTCTTATCGCTTTCTGTCCATGGCCGAAGAATTGATTATATATATATATATATATATATATATATATATATATATATATATATATATATATATATATATGTGTGTGTGTGTGTGTGTGTGTGTGTTTACAAGTGCGTTTTTACGCATTTGTATGTGCCTCTGTGAGTGTGACAGTGAATATTAGAGTTATGCTCATCGGTATATTTTGTATTGATTATTCTTTTATTATCTACTGTTCTTACTGTCATTTAAATCACGATTGTTTAAAAACTACTGCGAGAAATCAATCTATTTAAAGCATATGCATACACACACACACCTATATATATATATATATATATATATATATATAAGGAAACTGTACCAATATGAAAAAACACAAATTCTTCAGAGAATAATTTCATTTAGTGCTTGAATTATATACTATCATTAAACGTTTCGGTTTTTTAACCATCTAGGGACTGTGAAAATTTTTTGAGAGAGAGAGAAAGAGAGAGAGAGAGAGAGGCGGGGAGAGAAGAAAATTTATAGATATATTTGTTGGCCGACCGTCGTCGAGAGTCACCCGAAGGCTACGTTTTCAACAGCTACTACACCGAGTTGTTAAGGAAGGAGCCACTTCTTTCCTTGAATTGCTCTCCTTACCCTTGAAGCGTACCTTATCTTATGATGCTAAATTTTAAGCATGGAGGCATCGAAAACATTTTCGAATCTTTAGTATAAGTCGACCTGATATTGAAACCCGGTCTCGCGGTCCATTGATAAACAATCCAAGCATTACATCATTAGGCTGGTCCTATATAGACTCAAAAGATAGATATGTGTGTGTGTGTGTGTATGTGTGTGTGTGATTAACATTAAATACTCAGTTTTAGTGTGTATAAAAAGAAAAAACGAACGGTATGAATTTGCGTTAATGTTTATTGTTATGCCTACGATGATAAAGGCCTGACTGCTTGTCGAGTCCAGCAGTCAGGGAAAAGTTATAATCAGTTCAACTGTAGTCAGCTATAAAGCCATTAGAATGCCAGGCCATTGGTTTGTTTGATCAACAATGTTGATCTCCACCCAAGAAAAGTCAATAAGTATTATGTCGTTAATCAAAAATGTGCAGATGTGGTTGGATTGAAGACTTGCAATACAAATTCCCTGGTGGGTATTAAGTCATTTAATGAACAAGCCCAGTTAAAGTTTAATGTGTATATTAGACATTTCCCGGTAAATTATGAGCTCTCAGGAACCGAAGTTCAACATTCAACGATTTATAATCTATTTTGTTCCATTACTTTGATGACAGAGTTATGTAATTGCTAACATTCTAATGATTATTCATAATACGTTAATGAATGAAAGTTAAAGTAAGAATAATAAAGAGACATGTTTATGAAATTCGCACATCGATCATACAATGAGATACAATAAAACACACACACACACACACACACACACATGCACGCACACACTCAGATATCTCGGCAGCAACATCTCATCTACTGAAAGTGATGTCAGATTGCACCAAGCGTAAGGATGAAATACTATTGACAGGTTATCTATCATTTAAAATTTTAATCAATTCCATTGAATAAAACGGAACTTTTGCTAAGCGGTAGTTAGGTCCATACTATTATATTGATGCATCACATGAACCGCATAGAGAAAAAGCTTGATGGATACTACACAAGAATGGTGCTCGTTGTTTTCAACAAATCCTAAAAAAAATCACCCCCAAAACAGCATATGTACGGCCACTTGCCTCCACTCTCACAAAACATTTCAGCAAGACGAAAAAACATGCAGGGCACTTCTGAAGAAACAAGGACGAACTCATAAGTGACAAACTCTAATGGACTCCTGACCAGGGACGTGCCAGTGTTGGTCGAACAGCAAAGATTTACTTATATCCACCCCGTGTGAACCAAATATGCAACCGAGAGGACCTACCAAAAGAGATGGATAATATGAATCGATGACGCTGTAGAGGATCAGAGAAATCCATACTATGAGTTTGACTTGATGATATATATATATATATATATATATATATATATATATATATATATATTGCGTCGTTAAAACAAGAATGACTTCATAGTCTTTAGATAATAAGAAATCTTTGGAGGAGAGATCTGTATAGCGAAAAGTGCGTTTGATATGCTGTTGCACACACACACACACAAACAGACATACACACACACACACGCACACACATATATACGTCGATTATTTTAATAACAGATATAAATCATAAGTTTTTAATAATTTTCATGTAATAAACGTTTTGGCAAATCTGTAAAAAAAATACTCTCTGCACGTTCCTACATACACATACACACACAAAAAAAAGACACAAAACACAGACACAGACACACACACGTACACACACACACACACACACACACACGCATATATATATATATATATATATTATTTTATAGTAAAGAAAAAATTTAAAGGTCTATTACAATGCGAAATAATAATCATTAAATCAAAAGTTTGTTTAGCATTATATATATATATATATATATATATAATTAACTTAAATCGCGTGTCAGAATTCTCCTACTAAAGTTTCCCCTTAACGGCTCATCAGGGAGTATGAGACTCCCTGATGAGCCGTTAAGGTGAAACTTTAGTAGGAGAATTATGACTCGCAATTTAAGTTAATTTTGTAAATGGCTCTCTTCGTATTGAGTACTCTTGTAATTGTGGCATTGCAGCGTTTACGACAGGTTTTAGTTTTCTTTTGACCAACTGACTGCACATCTCTTGATTTTTTTCGACTGGTGTGACGGGGTTGGCCTTTTCTTTCTTTTTGTCCTATGACATTTTTTCTTTTTTCCCCCGGGCGGTGATTCGAGATATTTTTATCTCTTGTTTTATCTCTTGTTCCTGACGGTTTTTTTTTCTTTTGGCAACCGTGAATGCTGGTAGATAGTAGATAAGTATATATATATATATATATAAAGCTAAACTAACATTCTACGCTGACCTACTTGGGAGCATGCAAATACTAATTTTTTGGCTTAATGTTGTTAATGAATATATATATGAGTGTGTGTGTGTGTGTGCGTGCGTTTGTGTAGGGGGGTGCTACTCCTTACCCTAGATTGCTCCAATTTACCCTCGATACGTACCTTATATTGCTGAGTGTTAAGCAAGGAGGTATCAAGTACCATTTTAAAAATCTTTGGTATAACTCGACCTAGGATTGAACCCATTTCTCCCGGACCATTGGTGAACACTCTACCAATGAGCTATTGGGGATTTATACATAGTTATTTCAAATTTACACCGACTTCGAAATAAAGTTCATGAGAAAAATGAAAATCATTTTGATACACCCTAATAATATCGTTTAAAAACTTTAATCTGATCTAATGGACATGAATGAAAATCAGACAGGTTGAACGAAATACTAATTATATTACAATTTAAACCTGTTCACCGCTACTTTGCTAATGCATTTTGTTTCGTAACTTGAGGCCAAATGAAGAATATTTTTGGCTATTGTAAACTGATTTAGTATAATTATATTTTAAACGGTATGTTAAAAATTATTTTTCTTTCCTTCTTTTTACAAACAATATTGCGCATCGAATATTGTCTCATGCAGAGAATGATTTTATTTTTCGTATTTATATTGGTTAAGATCGGATAATTGACGAATCAAAATATTGTCAGAAAATTATGTTTTAAATCTGTTATGTATGAAATTTCATTTCTGTAGGGTTTTTAAATCTCTCTTAGAAAAACATTACGTTAAAATTGAACGGGGCATGTCGTCCAAAAAAATTAGTGTTCATACTTCATAATTGGACACTGAATTCATGCACTTTTTTGTAAAATGTACAATCTAAACAATCCTGTCAGTAAGGCTAAGAATACGCAGACTGTATTCCCTGTAAAGAGGTAAGCCCCAACTTCTAAAACGTGTGTTCTGGAAATTACACTAAAATGGACCTGATGATAAGGCTCCTGTTCTGGAGGTCTGTGGAGTATGGAGTACACGTTCATTGACATAACTCCAGGTCCATTTTTACCATGTGTGATAGTTCTTTAAGTGTACCATCTATAGTTCAAATAGATGTTTGGTTGAAAATTGGTGTAAAAAAAAAAAGGGCAAAACAAAATATAAAAACATGAAGAAACGACTATACCAAAAAATATAAATATGAACGTGATTCTCTAACCTCTAGACATAAAATAGTCCTAGATGAGGTGAAATGCCGTTAAAACGCGTCAGTCAATCGATTACTATTCAAATTGTACTTGACAGTGACTTCATATTCTTTCAAAATGTAAGATTTTAAAATTTTTACCTGTGTATTTAGTTCTGCTGCCATTAAAATGACATTCATCTCATTCGGAAAACTTATTGGAGAACCGTGCAAAATTGCCAGAGTGTGGGGTTCACTTTACAATATCCGTATATATACGACAGAGTGAAGAAATGAAGATTGGTCCGACGAAACACTGACAAGGAGAACTACATTTTCCTTAAAACGATACCGTCATCGATGCTAAAAAAGAAGGGGCTCAGATTCTGTAGTGCTTGAACTTGTGAGATCGGCTCTCGTAAATTGCTGATGAAAATTCGAAGAAACTTAAGCTGATTATGTGAAAAATATTGATTTTTACCGGATACCTTGATTTAATCAAAGGTATTATTGTGCTTCTTACACCTGTTGTACTTTCATTGAAATAAATAAGTGTTACTTTCGGAATTAACTTCCTATTATTATTATTTACTCATTAGAGCTTTTCTCATCAGCGTTGTGGACTTTTGAAAAGTCCACAATTTTGCAAATTCTCTTTTTTTTATTGATTATTATAAGGTCTGGTCTTCTGGCCTAGATTAGGTGATCCGTTTGTATTTAGAAGTCCCAAATGACCAAAGGATGTGTGTCATTCTCCATGACAGATGTTGGCTTGTGCATATACTGGAGTTTGAGTGACATCAAGTATCCTCAAGTCTCCAGGACTCTTCTCAATATTCTGGCCGTTCTAAATAATGCCGTAGTTTGGATGGTCTCTACTCGTCTGCCAACTTCCAAGTCATTCAGGGATTATTATTATCACTTACTCCTTGAGAGTTTTAACTGATGGTTTTTCACAGGAGTTTGAGTGACACCAAGTCTCCCCAAGTTTCTAGGATTCCACTCTATATTCCAGCCGTCCTCAATAATATTATTGTTTGGGTGGTCTCAACTGGTCCTTCAAACTCCGAGTCCTCCTGTCACTTTAATAATTCTTTGATGACAGAACCAAAAGCACCACTCAAGAGTGGTATTATTGTCACCTTTATGTTCCATAATCTTTTCAATTCCCTAGCAAGGTCGATGTGTTTATCCCTCTTTTTACTTTCCTACAGTTGTATTCTATGGTCAGCCGGGACAGAAAAGTCCACAATTTTGAAAATTATCTTTTTTTTATTGATTATTATAAGGTCTGGTCTTCTGGCCTACATTAGGTGATCCGTTTGTATTTCAAAGTCCTAAATGACCAAAGGATGTGTGTCATTCTCCAGGACAGATGTTGGCTTGTGCATATACCATTTGTTCGTATGGTCAAATTTAAATTTCTGGCACATCTCCTTGTGTATCAACTTGCCTACCCAGACGTGTCTAGTCTGATACTCCTTCTGTGCTAATTTGCTGCATTCGATTACAATCTGGTTGATGGTTTCGTCTCTATCACCACATAGCCCACAATTGCTATTTTTTGCGTTTTATCTATTCTCGCTTTGATATGATTGGTTTTCTTCTTCTTCTTCTTCTTCTTCTTCTTCTTCTTCTTCTTCTTATTATTATTATTATTATTATTATTATTATTATTATTATTTCACTGCTTGTAAGATCTTCCCAGCAGGTTTACCAGAAGTTATTTCACTAGAGCCTGATTGATAGCAAGTCTCCTCAGGTTTCCAGAGCTCTTCTCAGTATTCTAACCGATCTTAACAATGCTGTTATCTGGATATTCTTGATTCATGCTCCGATTTCCAGATTTTCCAGTCTGCTTTCCAAGATCACCAATCATAATTGGTATCACCAACACCCTCATGTTCTACAGTTTTCTCAGTTCCCGTGCAAGGTAAAATACTTTCCTTTTTCTTTTCTCGTTTTCTTTGATTTTCACTCTATGGTCGACTAAGAGAGCAAATTCCATTAGACTGCAGGTTTTCTTTTTTTAATTAATAAATTATTACGATGTCTAGTCTTCTGGTCAGGATCAGGTGAATCTTTTCTATCTCAAAATCCCAGAGAATTTTATGCATCTCATTCTCTTGAACCGATTCTGGTTTGTTTGTGTATCATTTAGTAAAATGGTTAATTTCAATTTCTTCTATAATTCCCAGTGGATCAACCTCCATACTCAGTCTTGTCTAGTCTTATTATCTTTTGGGGTTAGTTTGGTACATTCACTAATCAATTAATCGTTTCAAATTTGTTACACATGCTATTCTGTTGGACGTTACCGATTTTGGCTTTCTTATAACTTATCCTTATGGCGTTGTTTTACGGTACTATTTGAAGAGATTCAGTTTTTTTTCCTAAGGTGTCTTTGTCGTAGCCATTTCCATGTCTTCTCGAGTGAGAGAGAGTACGCCATTTTTTTGCTTGAAATATTCATACAGTTGTTTTTCTTCCTATTTCTGTTTCCTAGTTTTTATTCATCCTTATGTTGTCGATGCTGTTATTAGCCGCAGAAATTAGGTTTTCTTTACACTTTTAAAATTAGTTTTCAAGTCGTTGTATTGATACATCCACACTATCCTCAATGCGAGGGGGTCTTTTTCCTTCTTTTCTTGACACATATAGTCTGTCTATATAATCTTTCAGATGTGAGGTCTTGTGTGTCATTATCATTTTTTTGTCTTCTGGTTCATTTGTCTGAGTTACTGCTTCGTCCATTTTATGAATGGCCCAGGTCTTTATACCTGTTTTTGTGTTGTTGTTGTTGTATTGATTGAACTTGTCGAGGTAAATTTTACGTCTCCTTTTCTCATTATCTTTTGATTTATCCCTTCAACTTACATCGTAGATTATCTGCTGTTTGTTTTGGTCTTTTTGTAACTACTAATCTAAATGTGTTTTTCCTTCTTTTGCTCTTTCGCTTGTTGTCACAGTTTCTTTACCCATACTTTTAGCCTAATTTCCCATCCAGATTTTGGCTTTCTGATTGGACTTCGAAAGGAAATATCGATTGTATCAAAGACAAGTTTCGCTTCAGCAAAAATCAACTCATTTAGTTCAATAATGTTCCCCGTTAGAATATTTGTGAATAATTTGTTTACCTTTTCGATTTCTATCCGAACATTTTTTAGGCTTACTTTCTGAGGGGTGGTAAGGTAGTCTTTTCAGTCATTAAATCTTTTATTAAGTCTCCATTCTTTATTCAATCTGCATGGTCTTCTGGTTTCAACTTTTGTTTTGTTCTATTGGGTTTTGTGGCGTTTCTGTTATCAGTATTTTGCTTTACGATTCTATTAAGAGGCTCTTGTTTTTCAGTGTTTAGTATTTCTATTCGGGTCAGGGGATCTTGTTCATATTTTCTCTATTTTTATCCACATATTTCTAATTTCTCGATATCAAAAATTTAAACTTTCTTTACTATCGTTCTAAAGTTGTCTGCCAGCCTTTAACTTATTCCAAATCTTATGGACTTAGCCCAAATTTCAATTATTCTTTATCTATACCCTCTTTGTGAAGGATTAATCTTTAAATACCTGTGAAGCACGTTTTTGTTGTGTTTTCTAATCCATTTTTCCGTTAGTGTCGTTGTTTCTCTACCTGAAATTAAAACCGCCAACATTTTCAGGATATCGTCGGATCTCTTGCGTTGACCATCTAAGGAGTACATGCCAATCATGTCACTCAGATCTGTAATCTGAATCCCTCATTGATTTGGATTTATCATAATTCATGGTTAGTATAATATGGCTACACCAGACCCAGTTGTTGACTATTATATGATCTCCTGTCTGATTTTGGCTGGTGTTCTTCAAAGGAAGAAGACACTTTAGCGGGCCATAATATTATATATATATATATATGTGTGTGTGTGTGTGTGTGTGTGTGTGTGTGTGTGTGTGTGTGTGTGTGTGTGTGTGTGTGTGAATTGTAGCCACTTACACCTTTAAAATAAACATGTGTTAACTAAGTATAAACCCAAATAATTTTTCTTACAAAAATTTTTTGGCTTGATATTAGTCGTTCATGCTGGTATTTAGCTTTTGATACATTTTATAAATAAAATTTGTTATCACTTTTTTCCTTCCCTCTTCCTCTTATTATTGTTTTCTTGAGTTTGTCAAACCGGATTTAACTGGTGGCAATTCATTGAAGACTGATTGACAGTTATTATTCCCAAATTTCTAAGGCTTCTCTTTGTATTCTTGTTATTTAAAAAAAAAGAAAACATACTGTTAGACCATGAAATACGTCAAAACGTCAAAATAGAAGATTCAAGTCAATATGACTTGAAATATAGAAAATGTACAACAAAACAAATAAAAAAGAAATTAGTCAAAACAGGAGTCAATGTTCGTAACATACACAAACACACATACAAATTATATGTGTGTATGTGTGTTTGTATGCGTGCGTTTGTGTATCTATCTGTATGTTTGTATGTGAACATATGTAAAATTCTTGTCATAAAACTGATTGTAACAGTTCTTTGGTCTAAGTAGTTTCACTTATTCCTTAAATCTATATTTCACCTAAGCTCCTTACTTTAGGCACTATTCTAAGTGTTTCAGATTGAATTATCACAATCACTTCTGAACATTAAAAAGAATTACTGATATAATTTCTGAAAAGTATTTATATTAAGCCTGGCCTAAAAACGGAATTCGAAGCCTTTCCTATCAAATGCAGTCTTTTGCCTTTTGTCATTTAAGTCAAAGAATACAATAAATTGCTTCAATATATACTGGCCAAACCTTATTGCCATGTCAAAGTTACATGAATAAATCAAAGCCTAAGTCATCGTGTTCTTACCAAATTTTTAAATAAATGTAGAAGTCATGTTACTCACCGTCATCCTTGTAATGGTAGCTGTAGCTTTGATTTGGTTTAATTCCCGTATATCGATTAAGCAGTCCATGATTAAATGATTATTTTCTCCAGACGACTATCTGTAGTAAAACCTAAGCTCTTTGATGTCCTTTTTCTTAATTTGTATTTCGCGATATCTGACAGTCTCAACCACACCTTTTGAGTAGCCAAGTACTTAGTCGTGAACTGGACATTTAATGATAGTTGCCCGAACAAATCAATTCAGTATTGTAGAGTCAAGTTAATTCGTCACTTATTAAACTTCTCGACTCTTCTCGACGCCTAATTTTGGTGTTGCATTTCTAAATCTAATTGATTAAGCTGATGATTGACAGTTTGTTTTTTGTAAAGATTCTTTTTGTTAATATTAGTTGATTTTCGGATAAAAAAATCGTTTATTTATGTTTTGAGACTATAGAATATATCTTTGTTCATATTAGGAAACAAAATATCTTTTAAAAATGCTATCCTTATCGACGAAATCATCAAGGTGTGCCGATAGCACAGACTTCTTTGATTCTCTCTCGCTATTCCTCCCTATCGGACTCCACTCTTTAGAAGTCAATCAAACATCACTCAAGAAATGGCAATCGGTTTCCGTACAGAGCTGATGAATGTAGGTCGTTCAATATTATTGTGCCCATGTGTAATAGTTCATAAAATAATGAGTTCGTCTTTTCTTACTCTATAAAAGCCCATTATGTCTTGCTCGACTTAATTTGGGTGTTTTGTGAGATTCGATGTGTACTATTTTGAAGAAAACTAATATTTCATTCATTGTTTTGCTCCGTTTTTGATAAATACATCTTCAGCCTCGATAAAGGTCTTGTATTTAAAAAAAATGTCTATACCTTATAGTTTCTTAAATGGCCGTTGAATTATCACAGATTCTCTCAATTTGTGAAAATTTGGCTCAGTACATTTCAATCATTGTTAAAACATACATTTCTCGTAATTGAAATTAACTCATGATATAATTTCCTTATTTAATAGCAAGCCTCTGAAATGAGTGGACAATTCCTATACCTTGGTAGTAATATCTCATTATCTGAAAGGTATGTCAAGACATGCATTATTAAATCATGGTCTTCTATGGATATATTAACGACCAAATGCCATTTTGATATGTCTGAATAAATAAAACGGGAATTCTTCCAAGTCATGACCATGTCAGTACTACGGTATGGTTGAACTATTTGAACTAAAGAAACCCTCGAAGAAAAAGAATATGGTAACTATACCAGAATGCTGCGTGTTGTTTAGAAAAAATCCTAGAAGCAGCACCCCCAAAACACCATGTGGCTTCCACTTATCTCCCACCTCACAAACCATCCAAGTAAGATGAACAAGATCTACGGGACACTGATGGTGAAGTAAGGATAAACTCATGAATGTTTTCCAATGGACTCCTACACATAGACGCAACAGTCTTAGCCGACAAGCAAAGAATTACATTTGCGGACACTGGATGATGTCTAGATGACCTGCTAGAGTGATGGACTATTGGAACGGATGATGAGAGAGAGAGAGAGAAAGAGAGAGAGAGAGAGAGGGTTGGGTGGGGTGGGGTGTCAGGGAACTTCTTACTATAAGCATGACTTGATGATGATATTTATTAAAACAAAGGATGTAAAATCTGTTTCGTTAAAGTTCATGAAAATTATTTATTTTTAAAAGACGCTTTATTTATTTTTATCGATTATTTCTAACAGATTACTGTATTGTTTAACGTGGCGTACGGAGGGTGACAGTAGATTCCTCTAAAAATTAATATTTCGAATTAATATTTGATTTTATAATTTTCCTTACTTAGAAGAGTAGAATAAACTTAATTTTTTAAAGATTGTTTTTCTAAGTATTATTTTGACTGAGTGACTGCTAAGACGAAATAAATACACAATTGCCGACACGAAACCCGACTGTGAAAGAGTTCTTAGAGTAAATAATGAGGAGTGGAGTGAGATCTCTTTTGTAAGATATCTTCAGGCATAATTCTGGCGACACTTGAAGATTTTTTAAAAATAAGGTCCAAAATAACCGAAACTAACTGTACAGACAAACTGAGGGTCGGCAAATTTGGTTAGTTTGGTTGTTTTTGTTTTTTTTTTGTTTTTTTTTTTACGAGTAACTACTCTTAATAAAAATAATTTGCACACAATTATATGGATTCCATTATTCAATCATTTTCCAATTGAATTATTTGACTAATAGATTTAATCCTTCCAAGTACTTTCACCCTGAGTAAGAACTGAATAAAGATTAATTGTAAGGAAAAGGTGATTCCATACTCCCCAGATATCAGTTTCTAGAGCCTTGAATTCTAATGCAGTTTTATGAAGTACCTTCCCCTACTAAAACCCCTCCAACTTACATGATGTGGCGTATAATATGGTGGGACTGATTGACAAAAAGGAAGATTTCAGTTGAGCCAATTCCAGCTTTTAATTGGCTGTGAACAATCACAAAGAAATTAAGAGAAAGTCAAATTTTCTAAAAAAATGTAAGAGATTTTTTTTTTTTTCACCACGGGCAGAATGCGACACTGGATTAATTTTTAAGCTAAGTACCGCTAGTTGGAATAGAAAGTTTTCCTACTAGACTGATTGCCTTGCCAAGTTTAAAGAACCCAATCAATACTTTTTGTCCTTAGCTAGAGGGAGAACAGATGGGTTTATATCTTTCCTAGGGTCATTATCGCGCTGTGAATCACAAAGAGCCTTATTCCGAAATTGAGTTCGGGTAACTGATTCTATTTTCTACGACGATAGCCGTTAAAACAAGTGCGTTTCACTTAGCGTAGTGTTGAGTTTTAGAAAGTAAATGAAATACTTGTTGCTTTGGAGACTTAAGAAAAAAACCACCGTCATTCCTGATGGGTCGTGTTCTCCGATTTATAAGAGAACGTATTTCACCTCCACCGTATGATCAGAAACAACATTTAATTTGCCTGTAAGAAGAAATTGTAACATCCCAACTAAACGTGAGAAGGTTTTTGTAACAATTGGTTTGTCTCCTAAATTCATTACCAAATTCAAGTGAGAAACTTATTCCTCACCTCTCTGTTTGTTTGAACAAATTTTGCAAGAGAACCAACAACATAACAACATTTTAGTGTTATACACAGGGCATCCCTTTTTTAGGGAAGTGTTATTCATCTGGAGTGAAATACTGTCAACCTGTTCAATCGTGTAAAAGAATTATGATCAGATTTCAAAATATCAATACATATGGAGAAAATATTGAACAAAGATGAATAATAATATCATAAATACCAAACTATATTGCATGGAGAACGTGTATTTCTCATAACTCAGCAGTGAGACGTGTTTACTTATATAGTTAAAAAAACTTTTTCAATACACGGTCTCCCGGATATGTTCAGAAAACAATATAAAAACAGCTGATCCAACAAACTTCAAACAACAGCAGCAACAACAACAACAACAAAACACTTCAATGAAAAACAATTTTGTAATAATGTAATTTTAACTAAACCCTTGAAAAGGAGCAATGGCTATTGAATATGCATGAGTAGAAAAGAATTTCATTCTTTTTTAGCGTTCGAACCAACAATTCGTTGAAGTAGGTGAAAATAAATAAAAGATCTATCAAACTGTTTCTGTCATAAATATGCTAAAACAGAGATCGCTGTCAGTACATATATATACATGAAAACAGATTCATACTAAATTATCTGAAAATTAACGATTCAAAATACTAATCAAGTTCAATGACAAAAAAGAAAAAGAAACGGATATTAAATGAATAAAAATAAAGCCAAAAAATTGAGACAAGACCAGAATAAGAAACGAGAACAACCAGACCACAGCATTCTTCGAATCAACAAACGACTTAGAAGTGCCCCGGAGATCTGAGGTAACTTGCTGTTACTCTGATGTAAGTGAAAAATCACGATATAGGTTTTAGCTGGTCATAGCGCCTTTGTTCGTTCATGTGAATGGGGGGGTCCACATGAGTGTATCACTGAGTTCGTCTTTATTCCTCCAGCAGTGCCCCACTTATCTGGTAACGTAACAATAATTTAAACCACAATGCTGTTCAGAATCAAATGATACAATTTTTTGTTTAAAACTGTCCGATAATAAGTCCTTTGAATAGGCGAGTCTTTGGTTTCAATTGCATGAGCAAATAAAAGCATTATCAATTCAATAGAGATCGTTAGCTGTTTTAATAGAGCTGGAAAGCAAGCACAAGAATATCCGCCTTTCGGGGGCTTTGAAACTCACTTTATTATTATGTCTCTGTTTTTCATGCACCAATCTTGAAGGGAATAATAAAACAGGGATAAATAAATCAACGGCATTTTGTAACCAGAATGGCAACCCAAGCAAAAATATTATTATTGATCCAGTCACATTAAAGTGACTGGGTCGACAAGAGTCGCAGTAAAGCAAAAATATTCCCTGCAAATTGGATGCATGAAAAAGAGAGATAGGGTTATAATATCCTGTCTCTCTTTTTCATGCGTCCAACTTGAAGGAAATAATAAAACAGCGAATACTAAAGCCACAGCATCTTTAGACCATGCTTTGAACGCATGCAAAAATAATGTTTACTTTTCTGTAACTGACTCTATTTCGCACATCGAGAATACGTTCTATCTCACCTGCTTCCAACTCAATGGCAACGGAGAAGCTACTCAATTCATGGCTTTTACTTGGGCCTTTTCTCGCTAAACCAACAGGTGTTTTTCCTGCTTGCACTAAATAATATCAAAGTACCTTCACTTGTGATAATTATCCTTAGAAATAAAGAAATGGGAAATACAAAGTGTATATTTATGAAGCAGATATTAAAAATTATCATGTAATGATTTTATTTTGCACCAAATTATCTATCCTGGAAAAGAGGAAAGGCAGGCAGTGCATGTGTTGCATACATGGGCCCTTCCTCACGAGTTAGTTGGTAGGTTAGTTGAATTTTGTGGCTTATCAACATTTCTTGATTATTTAATGCCAAATCCTCTTTATATATATATATATATATATATATATATATAATTCATACATGACTATGAGCGAATCTTCCAAGGTTTTAACAAATGGTTTTTCAGGATTGCTCCGGCCTAGGCAATCCTGAAAAACCGTTTGATGAAACCTAGTTAGACTCGCTGTTGCCCATGTAGGAATTATTTTCATAATATTAGCCCTATCTCATATACTAAGTGCTTTATTACGTTTGAGCTTAGGTAAATCTGTTTGTGTTTTTTCTTTTAAGTAGACATACGTGTTGCTTGATTATTTTCAAGTGGCTCGCGTGTCTTTCGTCTTTACGTTTTTTTTTCGAATTTTTCCTCCAGATATCAGTTCGTAGAATTTGCAAATTATACAATCTGGGAATTTTCTTCACACCAACTGAATTATACATTATACTTAGAGAGTATATATATATATATATATATACGAGATAATTTTGCACACATTCAAACTGTTTCAAGTAATGCTAATAATATTAATAATTCAATTTAATATCAGTCGTGTTTTTTTACATAGTTGAATGATTTCAAGTAGTGTCAATGATTACGTATTTCTATTTGACACATTGATTGGACCTAAGCTGGTCCTACTACTCCAAGTCCGAGTGGACCTGGCAGTAATGGCAATGAAGGGAAACTTCCCATTCCCTAAACTTGAGCCTCATCATCTGATGAACTCTAATGTCATGCCCAGGACCCTCAATATTTTCAAGTATTGCTCCCCAAAATAAATAATTCTATTTAACATCGTACAATTCTTTGCACAATCTAATGGCTTCAAATGTTGCTATCTAAAATTAATTGTTCAATTTAACACTTACTTGTTGACACAAACACGGAATCTTATAAATCATCAAACAGTTCTATTTGTCCTATAGATGGGAACATTACATGTACTATCGCTTCGGATCTGAGTACACCTGGGTGTAATGACTATGCGGTGAATACTCTACATTCCCCAAACACCCAGGACTGGAAACTAATTATCAGATTGTTTAGTGACATATTCAGGACACACTTTGGAGGAATTCTTACTTCTCTGTAAAGATGCTGTCAGCATATTCTATTGTCCCAACCGACTGGGCTGGCATCGCCAAGATATTAAGACTAACTTGAAGTTTGGCGGCTTTCGATCTCAGCTTGAAGCGTCCAGCATATCTAGCCACACAGAAGAAATGTGACACAACGAAACAGTCTGTGGATGACAATATATATATATATATATATATATATATATATATATATATATATATATATATATATATATATTTATCTTTTGTCTTTTAAATGTAAGTAGATAATCAAGTGAGTGTGAATGTGGAATTAACACCACACGTTTTTTTTAATCCTTTCTGGTAGAAGCTGATGGACATTTCTAGGAGAATAGAACCAACTTGCCTCAAGGTTCTATACACGAATCACTTCATGAACATTGAAATCGATGCAACCTCTTTATCAGAGCTATGTTACTTAAACCACTATCGTGTGTGCTAGTTCGCTATATCATAAGAGAATGAATAGAAAAGGCAAGTGTCATCTCTAAGGAATTGGCAATGAAAACAGTTTCTTTTCTACGATGTAAAGTAAAATATAAACCTTTAAATATATGTAGTCAGTAAGTTTTCTGAAACAATATTTTATTCGTCTGCGAAAGGGCGTAATAATACCTTGGTTTCTCTACCAGTAAATTCCAGATGTTGGCGGCTCAAGCGGCGCCTGATCGGTCTACAAAGCAAAGCGATGATAGCTGCCCCGACGCAATAGAAACAAATACTACTTTCGCAAGTTTATTTGTCTTCTGCGCTAAGCAGGGGTCTAGAATTTATCATTATATAGCTCAAAACTAAACCTTTATGTTCTCACCTCTACAGGAAACACGTACATGGCTGTTGGACTCGCTGTTTGAAAGAGGTCGTGTTCTTTTATATATTACCACGATCAGAGGATACAGGCCTTTATTGTGTTTTTGTAAGTATAGTGTCGAAAAAATAAGTTCTTATATACGACATCAATAGGTATTCTGCTTTCGTTTGGATCTTGTCTCTCTATGGGAGTTTACACTACTTTATTTATTTCAGGTACTGAGTTGCATATCTTAAAGAATATAGCTTTCCATTATTTTTCAAGTCAGGTTAGCTTGAAAATTGATGTTCAAAATCCAATCATTTGGATGTGCATAGATAATTAAAACTTACATCTTTGGATAATAGCACCTTTCTTAACAACAAAGTAGAGATACATACATATTCATTTTGGTGTAGCAGAAGTATTTTTGCTTTTGCGTAACCATTACGCCAAATTCTATTTTCCCTTCAAAAGTCTTTATATGACTCATATTATTGTTACCATCTTGACAAGGGCTAATTTTTCCTTTCGCATTTTTTCAAAGTAGAGAAAACAGTTGCGCTAGAGAAAGTTGAGAACCGTTTAAATGATATCTGCTTACAGAGAATAAAGTGGACGATTCACTTAGAAACACAGGAGAAAATGGTACGGTTTAGAGACCGTACAAAAGAGTGGCCTGAGTCATAGGGTGTGCAACGGCCATTGACCAGCAAGTATAGCGCTGGACATATTTGTCTAGTTTAAGCAATAATCAGGCATCCGTGTCTGGACTCATGTTTGGGTCCATGTCCAGCTAGGCTCATCAGGCTCACATTACACTAAGTGAGACGATGAGCAGCAAAGTCCTGCTGGGTTCGAGCCTGCCTCGTTACTTGATGCCGCCTTGCTTAACACTCAGCAATATAAGGTAAGTATCAAGGGTAAAATGGAACAATCCAGGGAAGGAAGTAACGCCCTTCCCTACACCTCAGTGTATTAAAAAGGAGCCTTTGGGTTGCCCTCGACTAAGGTCGCCAACTTTTACTTATGAAAGATCGGGTTGCTCAGAGGAGATACACAAGAAACGATCCTATAAAAAAAGAAAAGATAAAATTAAGAAAGAAGATAAATTCTGAAGAAGTGTTTTCAGTTTTATTATGTATAACTGAAATTTGCTGAAGTTTCGGCCATTTCTTGTGTCAGATTTTTTTGTAGACTCTCTATCTGTTGTTTAAGTGGTTCTTGGGTGTATATTACTTTCGAATTCTTGGAGCCTGCAGCCATTTAGACCAACAGACAGTGTTCACTCAGTTTCTGCCCCAAACCTGATTTCTTTATTTTCAGTTTTGATATTTATTTCTCTGTTTTTTTTTTGTTTTTTTTTTTGTTATTGTTATTGTCATTATTCGTCCTTGCTTTTCATTCTTAATTGCAGAATTCAACCGCTACTATAATCGGTGCCTAACTTGTGGTCCTATGCTAGTCACGGAGCCCAATGTGGTGTGACTACTAGTCACAGTACTTGTTATGGCTGTTGTGTTCGTGACTACCACATTTGCTTCCGACTGTTTGCTTTTGTCAAGTCCTTCTGTGCCCACGTTGTGTTTGAAAGATCCACGAAGGGAGGTTGACCCAATTCAGCTGGATCTTCTTTTTATGGTTAGGAAATATGAGTGGCTAGGTTGTCCAGCAACTCAAATAATTACCAGAAAAACCCGTTGCTAAAAATTTAACAAAAATGGTTTCATTAAAACACCTTTGTGAGACAATAAAGCAACAATGTTTGCCTTCCTGGCAAACAGAAGAAGAACACTGAGAGAGAAATGTGACAACTAGATGCGGTCTGCACAACCCCAATATCTCTAAAAGTCTGGGACTTTGAATTTCTACAGCCGGAAGGTTGTTCAGAGCGCCTCGGGTCCAGAATTGAAAGGTTTGGCAGTCTCTAGTTGTTTTCTGGTCCTTTTCTTGTTCCCTCTAATGACCCGTTTTAACATCCTATTTTATAGATCAATATCTGTATCAAAAAGGTTTCTGATTGGTTGTCCAATAAAAGACAATTAGGAGTCATATTCCTGTTGGTCAGCCAATCCTAGTTCAGGACCATACCTTACAGGCACAGGGAAACCCTTCTTAGACGCTTTGACCAATGGGAACAGTAATGGGGTTGAACCAAAAACTCTCAGCCTCACCCGACTGGATGAGCCATACCCAGCTCACTTTTATTCATAATTAAATCTCCTTTTTGACATGGATCTTCAAAACAAGAACCAGAAAAATACGCTGCACGAAATGACCCTTCCTATCATTATGATCGACGGATATAGTTGTCAAAATGAAAATTAAACAAAACCCGTCGACCCTCAAAACCAAAAACAAGCGTCCCGCACTTAACTGACCCTCAGAAACAATTAACCAGCTCCCCCAGGTCAATACAAGCTTTGAACAAAAAGATACTTATTTTAAGGATCCCCTTATTTTTGAGATACACATTAAATTGAAATATATATATTTCAATTAATTAAATATTTAACCGCACGTAGTGCCACAAGCTTAGCAATTCAGTTAATAGTGTGGCGTTGAAATGTGGTTTAGCAGCAGAATGCGGTTTGTGTCATTATTAGTATTGTTATTTTATATCCCATACCATTATCACAGCCATTCAACTAAAAATTTCGTTTCAGATTATAACTAAATGATAATCAGTAGTCGATTATGATCCTATTTACCCAACCCCTCCGCTCGGGCAGGATATGACACTAGGTCAATTTTTTTAAGCGCAGTTTAAGAGGTTTGAATTCAGAGTTTTCCTTCTCCTAGACTTGTTGCCTCACCAAGGCTGAAGAACCTAGTCTGCCCTACTATTTATCCATAGCTGGAGGGAGAATAATTGGATTCATACCTTTCCCAAGGGTATTAGTGCTATGTGAAATGCTATGAGTCTCGTCCAGGAATAGAACTCGTATCGCAGTGTCCATATCCTGTGACGATAACCATTACACCACGGGCACCTCCATTAGTCGATTATGATACTTCAAAACCAAGGTGGAGAAGAATCCGACGGGCCAAGTCAGAAGAACGACAATCATCAAAAGAACATTTCCTATGTTTCAAACATTCAAATCTGCTAAGTTCCTTCGGAAACTCAAAATTGATTTGAATACGAAATACTTTTAATGTTTTGTAAATTTTCTTTTATGATACGTTTTATGATACGTTTTATGATACGTTTTATGTATAAAACCGCTGGGCCAATGTATATTGGCCCAGCGGTTAGAGTGTTCGCCAATGGCCCGGGAGATCTGGGTTCAATCCCAGGTCGAGTCATACCAAAGACTTTAAAAATGGAACTTGATACCACCTTGCTTAACACTCAGCATTATAAGGTACGTTTCAAGGGTAAAGTGGAGCAATCCAGGGAATGGAGTAGCGCCCTCCCCTACACCTTGGTGTAGTAGCTATCGAAAAGGGAGCCTTCGGGTCACCCTCGACTATGGTCGCTAACTTTACTTACTTATATATATATATATATATATATATATACACGTCACGCACCATTTATCACAAATAAGTAATGAGAAATTCTGTCGTTTATAAAGAAAGAAAGAAAGAAAGAAAGAAAGAAAGAAAAGTTGAGTAAAAAGTAAAAGAAAGAGAGAAAGTTAAAAGTAAAGATAGATAGATATATAACTTATACAAAGAAACGAAGAAAAAGTTAAACAACACTTGATTATACGCGAAAAAGAAATATGTTGTTTGGAAAATGAAAGAAAAAAAATGATAAAAAATACGAATTTTTGCAGGGAAAGTTATTTTGAGAAAAGGAAAGAAAATTAAAGCGCGCGCGCGTGTGTGCGTGTGTGTGTGTGCGTGAGAGAGAAAGAGATAGAAAGAGATTAAATTCTTCACCCTAGTTAAATAATCCTTTCATTTCAGTCGATAACTGTGCTTATAGATTGAATAATATAAATACTTAAGCTCAGACAGTCAACAACTTGGGAAAAAAAATTCTGAATAAAATTGTAAAACCCATAGAATTCGTTTATTTCTTTAAAAATTCTTTACATGTTGAATATACAGAGATAGACATTATAGAATTAAGTTTTCTTTGCAATGGCTGTGTCATGTGCGGGTGTCCAAGGAAAGTGCATATTCAAATCAAAACAAACAAACAAAAATTAAAAAAAAATGAATAAACTGATCATCAAAAAATGTTTTATGCTTCAATATGCGTTGATATTCTTGACTAGACTAAAAGCCGTGGTATCTGCTTTTCTAGTTAATTGAATCTACGAACGTTAGATTTTTTAACTAACATCATTTATAAAAGTGACTTTTCATCTTATTGCGACATCTGTCTAGAATTAAAAATGTCATAATTTTCATACTTTTTAATACATCTTTAAATTGATATCGGGAGACAGTAAATAACGTGAAAAATTTTTTTTTTATAAAAGGTAATTTCTATTAGTAGCTTAAATAGTGTTCCACATGGTCGTTACGCTCAATTTCTGGTTATTTCCTCATTGTAGACTCGAAAAATATATAAACAATTTGAGAAGAATGTGTGAACATAAAGAAACGAAAAAAAACAAAAAAAGAGAAAAAGAAAACTGAACTTTACACGAGAAAGAAACAAAAGCAGAAAAGGAATCCTTTCATTGAAAGAATACAAAGCAACAGATTTTATTAAAAGAATGAAGAAAAGAAAGTAAAAAAAAGATATAAATAAGTTATAATGAAAAATTCATTGAGAAAAAAGAAAGAAACAAAGAAAGACAGAAGGAAATATAAAAAAAAAGGAAAGAAAAGAGCTAAATGCAATACGAAAAAATGTGAAAAGGAAAAAAACAATTTCAAAAATGAAAAACAAAAGAAAAAAATACGTAAAAAAAAAAACAAAACGGAAAATAATTATAAAAAGAGAAAGCTGTTAGAAAGAAAAGAATCAAAGAGCATTAAAGAAGAAATTGCAAGTGAAACTTAACATCATTTTAAAAGAAAAGACTGTCTTAAAAATATTATCTCCAAAATATTTTCCGAGTATAATGAGGCCAAGAACTTTTCGACAAACCTTCGTATATAGTTGTACGTGTTTACTTTGTCTTCAAAATCTTTTATAGCCAATCAGTTATCAGATTATTATACCAATATTTTCTATTAAATAATGCTACGAAATATGTGTACACCATCTGCACGATGTGTGTCCACCAAATCCAGACGCAATTCGAGATTTCATCTATCAACAAAATCTGAATAGAGAAACAGTTAAACATTACAATAAAAGACATGTAAAGAAACAAGAACATAAAAAGCTCATAACTTGTGTTGTTTTATGTTATTTTATCCTCTTTATCCAACGATGCCCAACAAAATAAGATGAACTAATAAAATTATCATCACGTCACGGTTTACAGAACATGGACTCTTGTTCGCTTCAAGCACAAAAACAAAGTTAAAAAAAAATTGCATCAATAGCAAAGAATAGTTGTATAAAATTAGTATTGATTATAGTTTGAATAAATAATGTAATATATTCGCATTCCGTCACACTATCCTCCTTGAGTGGATTATTTCGTAAAAATGTTATGCTTTCTGTTACAGTGTTTGCAATAAGACAGTTTCGTATGCCCAGAAAAATAAACATCAATAAAACATTGAAAACCGTAGAAAAGTCTTCGATTCTAGTGTTTCAGACCGCTCCACTCTATTTCTAAAAAAGTGATAGACTCATATAAGTCAAAGACTGGCTCTTATAACGTTAAATAGTTTTATTTAATAAAGAATATTGGTTGTTGCCTTAAATCATAATTCAAGAAACTTTCTAATTTTACGTAGGAAATGAGCAAAGAAAGGAAATTAGAACTCACTAGGATGGACAATGTTAATACTCTCTGACGGTAGACGCGGGCCTTTCTCGGACTTGAAATAATGCAGTGGGAAATAGAACATGATTGGCAGGAAACTTAGGTGTTTCAGAGTCTATGTGGCTTTATATAATTCCCGATCACATTGGCGAGTAGTGAAAATGTATGGAGGATGTCATACGAATAACTTACCTCACAGAAGACTGATAAGGCCAGAGTTTCTGTGTAGGATTGATTGTCAATTTCGGTCACTTGCGACTTCTGACACACACACACACACACACACACACTCTCTCTCTCTCTCTCTCTCTCTCTCTCTCTCTCTCTCTCGCTGTCATTGCACTTAGGTTAAAATTTTATGCTAGATGTTCGGAGAAAAGAAATTAGCTCTCATTTAACTGAACCCACACTATAATGCTTATTATCCCTTGATGCACTAGAAAATAAAATGGACGTATTGAATCATCTTTATATTTTAAGTTGCAAATTGGATAGTAAAATATTTCATTATTTGAGTTTGAGGTTTTAATAACAATACGCTAACACAAATCTTGCTTTGAGGTGATTTTTTCTGTTTCAGTTAACTTGCAAGCAAAAATCCGATGCTATCGTTAATCAATGGATTGACTCAAAAATTCCCTAGATAGCTTTCTAAATTCAATCACTAAGTTATAACCGCAAGTCTTATTTTTAATATAAAAGCTAGGCATGGAAAGTGAATAAAATATTATTAATCGATAAGCCCTGGCTTCCTCTACTTTTCCAAATTCATAATCTCAAGTTGGCAAAGCTTTACACTTTCTGGTGTCCCTCGGCAATTTCAGCAATTACAATTTGTAATCTTCCGTTGAAATAAAGTAAAAACCAATTTATTAAACGGGGAGATTTTACTGTGAGATGACTAGTTAAAATCTTGCACTTGTTCTCACTTATTTGGCTCCGACTCAACCCCACCCAAAAAAAAAATGTTTAATACACAATCAAATTCATGCAGCGGTTAGAGTTCAAGCAGAAGAAGGAGTCACGGAATGTATGAAATTTTAGTTCGTAGTAATTACAAGAATCACTCGAGCTAAATATATAAGCAAATAAAGGTTCTGCCCAACCCCTTCACACGAGCAGAACGCAACACATGGTCAATTTTTCATTCTGAGTTTCACAGATTGACATTCAGTTTTCATTCCTCGAGATAAGTGAAAGATCCCAGTTCATCCAAATATTTACCTTTAACTGGAGAGAAAATAGTTGGATTCACACGTTTCCAAAGGGTATTAGTGTCATGTTAAATCCAAATGGACACGTCCAGAATTTGAACTTGAGTCAACGTGTCTATTTCTTCCGATGCTATCTATTACACCACATACATAAAAATGTCCTTATTCACTAAGACATAAAAGGGGATGTCCCCCCTGTATATATATGCAGTTTTTTAATACCTTTTTTTCCATGCTCCCATTGAGTGACGAGTAGAAAATGTTTAAGTATTTTCAAGAATTCTGTTTATATTTCACATTAGATTGTTTGTATAGCATTATAGGTTCGTAACGATATTAGCATACATATACTTTTTTTCAAACAGAGTTAACAGGTTTAAAATTAGAATTTTTCTCATATATATATATATATATATATATATATATATATATATATATATATATATATATATACTAGAATCCAATTTATGTGGTTTGCTCAATCATCTTTACTTATTTCACAACCCATGAAACTTAAAATAGCGGATTTCTTGTCTTCGTAGTTTGATTTTGTCAGTTTGGTTTAGTTTGGTTTTGTGGCACATCAACAATTTTAGGTTATTTAATGCCAAATCCTTTTTATACACATATATTAAATATATTATTTCTTGACACATTCTGCAGATGACATTTTTAAACGAGCTTGAGCTGATTTTTTGCACAGTTTAACGTTATCAAGTGTCACTGAAAATTCCATTAAACATCAGTCATTTGTTCACACATGGTTTAATGATCAAACAATTCCGTTTAGCATAAGACGCAGTTTTTTGTTTAAATATAAAAACAGTTCTATGTCGAACAATTCAGTTTAGCATTAGTACACTGTTTAAATGTCAGACAGTTCGATTTGACACATTGATAGATGCCGGGATAGAGTGGACTCGGAAGCAATGACTATGAAGGGTTACTCCACATTCCCCAAAGCTCCAGCATTACTGAAGCCTTACAATCTGATTGTTAAATGTCATATCAGGACATTCGCTGAAGGAATCCTACTCCTCTGCTGGGATGCAGTCGGTGTTATTTTGCAGCCTCAGCCCACTGGGCCATGTCTGGTTTGTATATCTGTTCCACAACAGCTGTGTCGAGCATTTTTTATTGCAAAACTTTCTTATTTGCATTTAAATCGCAAATTATTGTGAGTGTGCATATCTATCTATCTATCTATCAATCTATCTATGTATTACTACAAGTTGACCGAGGAAAACATTAATACTAAATATGTATGGATTGTTTCAATTTACAGTGGTTTAATCTTTTTTTTATGTCACCGATAAACAGCGTTCATCTTTGTGGTAGAACTAACGATCCAAGTGAGCTGTGGTAAAAAGCAACTAACCTTAAAGATTAAAAATCTGCTTAAGATTTAGTATTGTTTGAAGATGTTTAGTTTGTTTCTTTATTCAATAGCATATCTTCCATCAGACTCTATTTAATACTGAATTCATCCTTGGATAACAGTAGTAATACCATTCTACTCACATCTTGGTGGATAAAGGGATTGATATCTTCAACATGTATATTACTCCTAAAGTGATTGTAATACCACAAATAGAGTTCAAACAGGCCACAGTCTAGCTATTACCCACTGTTCCTTATTATGTCTAATTTAGAATTAAAAATCAATTATCTAATAAACACCACTATTGTGAAAAAATATAACAACACAAATAAGGCAGAGATATCAAGAGAGGAAATAATGGATGGTTTTATTGGTAGCATTCAGGCCTCTGAAGTAACAATGAATCCCATAACGCTGTTGGTAAAGAGACAGTTACGAACATCCATTTTTAGCGAAAGGGAAGGTAAATACGAATTTCTTTGAGTGTTTATTGCTTTATACTGACTCCGATAAGCGACTTTTTGGGCAGTGGGAAAAAATGATTGGAGGAAGTCAAAATAATTAAAACAAGAAAGAAAATGCATGTCTAAATCTGTAATAATTGAATAAAAAAGAAAGAAATTTATATTAAGAAATAAAATTTCCCCAAACTAAGCATAATTTACTAAAAAGTCGCTGTAATTAATTACGTAAGCTGAACAGAATTCATTCTCACAAACAAAGAGTTAGCATATTATTGAATCAGAATTTGCTCAGTGAGAAAAAATTCGGACTCTCACTCATCGCTCTTAAATATTAAACCAAAACACGTGCTTCAGTTGGAGAGTTACTTTCACGAAGCGCGCTGATCGTGAAAGTCAATTCAAAAGACATCTGCCGTCTCAAAATGGCGAGAAAAAGAACATTCTTGTCATTAGAGCGAACGAAAGAACCACGGGCAGAATTAATAATTCACTAAAAAGAAAAAAAAGAAAAAAAAAAACTAGTTTCCTGCAATCGTAGCATGAAAGAAAACTTATTTCCTTGTCGTTTTAAAAATCATTTTCATTTCCTGAGAATCATAGAAAAATACATAAATTTAAATCAATGAAAATCGGAACACTAAATAAATCAATACAATCAAAAAGTAAAAGCTTCCTTTCTTTTGTTCTGCTATAGTGAGAGACTGAACAATTGGATATCTGGTTTGAAAAAAAGAAATGTAAACGACTTTGTGTTTAAGTATGTTCTGATTTAATTAAGTTTCATATCATTTATTTATTTGTTACTCGCTTAAAAGTCGCTTACAGTGGCTATAGAGCTACATTACAATTCGAACACTATAGAATTTTTGAGTTAGAATACTGGGTTGCCTAAGGAAGCTAATATTATTAGTCTAGTCCCCACTCATCAAGGACCCATATTAGTGTTATTATATCCGCAATACACTACAATGGAATAAACAGAAGGAAAAACAAATTTACACATATAGAAACATTTATAATATTCATAAAATACATGCAAGTAGTATTGAAAAATTTAAAAAAAACCGCTAGATATATGAATATATTAGTATGTCGAAGGGTTACCCAAATAGAAAAGCTTTACTTGATTATGGCGGAGACTTAAATATCTTTTGTTTACCAATGGAAAAAGCAGGCAATTACATCACTACTAATCAAACAGAATTAAAAAGGATCGAAGACGGCTTTCTAAGAATGTCATGTAACAATCCACTTTATACACTACGGACACATCCATTCCCTAAAGGAGTTATTTATCCATTGTCTCCTAACAGTAGCTAAAGAAGAATGCCCCATGACTGATATTTTACTAAAATTTTTACTGAGAAATGATAAAGATCTGAATGAGTGCAAAACAGACCCCAATAAACAATCGTTTTAAACTGGATTAGAAAGTTGGTTCATTCACATTGTTAGAGAATCTTAACATGGGTGGATTGACAAATATGATGTAAATATAGTATTTTTGCAATTTCATAACACAAATATTTATTTGATAGATTTTATTCAGGATTATGCTGTTTGGGTTTATGCGAGATTAGTCAGTAGTAACTGTTGGACCTATAGATCTGAGCTGGAGTCAGTTATGATTTTTGAATGAGAGACGAATGAAGGAACACAACACCCCCCCACATACACACACAAATGAAAAATATAAATTAACTGTGGTGTAAAAGCTAACGTGCTGGACTGCAATCTCGGAGTAAGCAAATTGAAAATCCAGTCACATTATTTCTTTCACTTTTGCAGTAATACATTTGGAAAAGATATGAGCCCCATTGTCATCTCAGCTATGGGTTAAATAGTGCTACTACTGTTATTCAATAGATATGTCTTCTGCCATAAATAATCCATGAATGTTTATATGCCATTAAACAAAGAAACAAGCGATACGTATATATATATATATATATATATATATATATATATATGTAAGTAAAGTTGGCAATCTTAGTCGAGGGTGAACCGAAGGGTCCCTTTTCAACAGCTACAACACCAAGGTGTAGAGGAAGGTGCTACTCTATTCCCAGGATTGCTCCACTTTACCCTTGATCCTCACCTTATTGTGCTCAGTGCTAAGTAAGGCGGCATCAAGTACCATTTTTTGAGTCTTTGGTACGACTTTACCTGGGATTAAACTCGGGTCTCCTGGACCATTGGCAAACACTCTGCTCATATATATATATAATCAAATCACTCTGCTAGAACAGATTTCCCTGACTCTCTCTCTCTCACTCTCTCTTTCGCTCTCTCACTCTCTCTCGCACGCTATCTTATCATCCATATTTTCTGGTAGATCATCTAGACTGCATCACGTGTTCATACAGAGAAGTTGTAGTCATTCTTGTTAGTCCGTCAACACTGGTACGTCCATGTGAAGGAGTTCAGAGTAGAATGTCACTAATGAGTTCACCCTTACTTCTCCAGCAGTGTCTCGCATGCCTTGTTTGTATTATTTGCATGGTTTTACAGATAGGTTGTAGGAGGCAGTACAACTACTATTTCATGGGATGTGGCTTCCAGAATTTGTTCAATATAGCTCATAACATTCTTGTGCAGTTTCCGTCAAGTTTTTTCTTTATACGCTTTGTTAGCGTTCATCTGGTGCATTTATACAGCAGAATTAACACAACTAGCGCTTAGAAGAAATTGCATTTTATTTCATTGGATAGGTTGGACTTCCATATGATCGATAATCTATCGATAGCAGTCCATGCTTTTGCAAAGTGCATATTGATGTCAATATATTCATATCAGAAAATTAATCATACAAGCTACAGAACAAACCATTGAAAATTTCACTAACATCTCGAAAAGCACCAACAATGCAACCACTTTTCACGCAGGCATATATTCTGTTGCATGCAAACATTTTGACAAACATTGTCTCAGCGAAACTCAACGTAATATGTAAAAAAATAATCTACGAACACAAATGATCAATTAAATTAAATGACGACTGAAATGCCCTTACTCTCAGATGTTAGATCACGAACACATATTTAATTTTTCCCCAAGTCACTCAAATTAAACCCATACATTGCAAAAAATCCCGCAGATTGTTACAATCTGCATTCACTTCCAAAACAAAACACATCAAACAACATCTCGGGTTTTGTCAGATTTCCCCCTATTTGGCAGACATTATGTTACACAAAAACAATATCAAAAGAGATAATGGATTGAAAAAAAAAATTAGCAAATATTTTTCAGCAAAATATTTTAGCAAGAACTAAGACATTTTTCTCTGTCAATACTACCATATTATGGACGATTTTTCTTTTTCTCTTTTTCTTTTTTCTTTCTTTTTCTTTTTCCTTTATTGTTCTTTCTCCTTTCCATTTAGACATTGCATTATAGACAATGTCTTTGATGAAACCGCATACGCCAGTCCCTTCCATCTCATTTTCATTTTTCTCAAAACCTCTTCCCCTTCATATTTCCTTCGTTCTCACTAAAATTAATGAGCCTTTGTCGGGTAAAGTCTTTCATGAAATCTAATACACTTGATGGCACCTGGTCTTGACCTACCCAGATGGTCACAGGCAAAACCAATAACCTTTAACACCATTTCTCAAGCCCATATCTATTTACCTCCCTGTTTTTCCTTGTCATGACATTTTCTCTATTTTCTATACCTCTCTTTACATTTTTACCATAATTTTATCTATTTCCTCAATTCTTAGAATATAGAAAAACTTTATAAAGATTCATTCTGAAGAAATTCTTCCTTAAATAAAGAACGAAATATTACTACTATACCCGTTGTGTTTGATTTATCTATTTGACTAATTTTTAACATCTTGTCAGATTCACCAAAATCTACCATTTCTCCCTCTCTCTCTCTCTATATATATATATATATATATGTGTGTGTGTGTGTGTGTGTGTGTAATATTGAAGAAAATTCGTTATATACTACGCCTTTATGAATTCATTTCGACAAAACGCAATGCATCAATGTTCCCCCGATGGCTTGGTAGAAATGCGAACAGAAAAATACAAATACAGTTTATTATGAACGGTAAACAACATCTATGTAAGAATAAGTTATTGTAGTTATAAAATAAATGGCAACAATATAAACATAAAAAACTAGAAAAAGAAAAGAACGGTAATCTGGTTTAACTCTTCTTTTAATTAACTTTCTACTATTAATATTGGAAGGCACTTCCTAAATTTAATTGATAAGCATTTCAATAAAGATAATCCGTAAAGCAATTTTTTCAATAGAAATATACTAAAAATTATTAACTGCAGTACTTATATCATTTCTAAAATTATATATAACCATAATAGGAAAATAATAGACGAATCACATATGAAAGATTGGAAAACAGCTAAATTAATTTGTTATTGTTGAATTAATGAAGAATGCCCCTTGGGTAGAAGGTGTAATTCCGAAAATGTTGAATATCAAGCAAGAATATCCCCCACTGAAAATAAAACTAAAGAAAAATTATACATAGGTATATCAACTAATAACTGGAAACTAAGACGATGTAAGCAAAGACATACTTTCACAAATCAGTTCCTTAAGAACCAAACCTTCTAATCGAAATATTATTGGAATCTAAAGAAACGTTGATTACCCAACAAATTCAGAGGATTGTTATCAAAAGATCTTTGACAGAAAATAACTTTAATAGTAGATGCAAAATATGTCAAGAGGAAAAATTAGTATATTAGAATAGAATGACACCAAGCAACTATTAAATTAAAGAAATTAACTAATATTCAAATGTCGACATAAAAATAGGTTTAAACTAATATAATCGTCGTTAATAATAGAAATAAGTTTAATATGAAAGTTTTCACCATTGTTGTAAATCGGATGATTACGGTTAGAAAATACCAATTATTTAATATATAAAACGGGAAAGAATAAAATAATTTAATTATAACAACACAGTTATAATAAATAAATTAACAAATAAATAAAATTGGAGATAAATTATATCAGTCTTCTATTAGAATGAAATATGACCTTAAATAGGTAATTGTTAGAGACTAAATATGATATAATAGCAGCTGGAGACAATTATTGATTTATTGATAGATTAATATAATAGAAATAATTTAAAGATATGATAAAGATGAATTGTGATAAAAGGGAAATAACACCAAATATAAGTGTCTAAAGTGTGGATAATCAAAAATGTAAGACATAGCAATTAAAAATTGAATATTGAAAAGAAAAAAAAAGCATAGATAAAATCTTTAAGGGAACTAAATTAATAAACGATGAAGTTAGTTGAATAATTCGAAAACACGTGAGAAATAAAATTGTTGAAAAATTAAAATATCAAAATGAGGGATAATTTGAAATTTGACACGGAAATTAAAATCTGATAAATAAAAACGAAGACACTAATCTTATAGGGATTACTTTGATAATTCCCCTGGTGATATAAACCGAGATTTAAAATTTTAATAATTTTTTTTTTAATTTGGAATCATATATATATATATAAATGCAGTCCAATTTTTTTTATTTATAAAAAAAATTCCCTCTAATAAACTGTATTTATATTTTTCCATTAGCATTCTTACAAAGCCATCTGATGAGACGTGACATTGTTTTTAATCAAAATAAATTTACAATAGCATAGTATCTACCTGTTGGGTTTTCTTTGGTATTATACAAATATTTGCTCTGTATGTGAGTTTTTCTATATATTGTATTATATATTTAAGTCATACATAAGCACTCTGTTAGAATTATATGATACCTCTCATATATTCTACAGATGAAATATTCCAAACTCTTTTCCCTAGAACATAAATTTATATAATGAATTATATATATATATATATATATATATAAGGTTGAATCAATACTTTTGCATTATTTTGATAATGAGAAGCACAGTTGAGCAGCGATACCATATCCAATGAGAAATTTCTTCGGCGTGGTTATTGCCTGTAAGCGCGGTTTGGTCACCTGACATTCGTGCCGGGTGTCAAAAAGACAAGCATAGATTAACATTTTTCTTCGGGTCTGATGAAGCTATGACTAGCAATGTCACCTGACTTCATGCCGGGACACATAGAAAAGGCTAGCGTAGTTCACATTGCACCTAGGGATCCTATGACCAGCATTTGACAAGCAGCACACGAGTCTCGGCTTGTGTGTGACCTGCCCATCCTCTAAATCCCCACTATAAAAAGACCTTGAGTCAAATCCTACCTGGTTGGAAGCGCTGATAAATATCAGATTCAGATGCATTTACTGAGGTCCTGTGGTAGTAAATGAGACAAACGATGCAAAGTTATGAGATGCTGAACCTGTCTGATATTTACTGACTTAGCCTAATAGACAAGATTTTTGGAAGTCGAATATTTTTTAAACATCTGGTTGCTGTACTGTGATAATCTGTGTCTTCCCCATTTTAACAATAAATGGTTTTGGCCCGCTGTTTTATGGTCCATTACAAATTGTAAAGCAGAACTTCTCAAATTAGAATGTGTTGCATATTCATCTGAGAATCTTTTAAATCACACATGAAGTAAAGCAATGCACAAAGTTTACACGAACCAACTACCACGATACGATCAAAAACAGCTGGTACCTTTCACGACTTGACTCACCTTAGTTGATAAAGTTGGCAACTTTATTCGAAGATGACCCGAAAGTTTCTTTTACACTAGCTACTGCACCGAAGTGTAGGGGAGCGTATTACTCATTCTCTGGATTGCTCCACTTTACTCTTCATTCTTACCTTATAATGCTGAGTGTTAAGCAAGGCGGCATCAAGAACCATTTTTTGAGTCTTTGGTATGACTCGACCTGGGATTGAACCCCGGCAAACACTCTATACATTTGTGCGTGGCGGGGATGATTTATATTACCTGTAACGTCGCTCACTGTTGAAAAAATCAACAGAATAGCTTCTAGAATCATGCAGCCATACTTTAGACACCTCATTATGAAAGAGCGGTTTTACAGACACATGCTTGAACAACAGACGCCTTATAAGATTTCCAGCACACACACACACACACACAACAAACAAACAAACGAACGGACACATACACATACACAACAACAAAATTATCTGTAAAAATGCATCATCACTTTCGGAAAAAAAGAAAAAAATAATAAAAGGAAATGTTTTCAAAATTCGGCCATTAATTACATCGCATAGATTTTGAAACATAATGGTGTTAATGATTGTAGAACGCTAAAAATTTTAGTCATTTTTTCATTTTATTTTTTTCAAATGAAAATAATTTTCGGATGAGGCATAAAAACATCGCATACTAACATCGCATTGAAGAAGTTTTGACAAAATACCGAGATTAAAAACATGGCATATAATATATGATCGAATATGCCCATTAATTTTTTTTTTCGTGTGTGTGTGTGTGCACGCGCGCGTTTTCATTAAGTTACCTTTAGATACCATCGGATTATTTTCTGTATTCTTCATATATATATATATATATATATATATATGTATATATAGACGAATATTGAGTTCTATTTATGCTCATTATTAATATAGGCTAAGAAAATAGTCAAATGAATCTTGCTAATTAAAGTGTTGATGCTTTTTTTTTTGTAAATATACTTTAATTAATTTCATAGTTTCTGTTTCACCATATCTTTTCTTATTCCTCTATTCGTCACTAAAATATAACGTGAGATGCTTAATTGGAAAATGCGTAAAATAAATTGAGAGGCACTCGTTGCAAAGATATTAATTTTGTTCTGATTACTTTGAATGATACACGGCATACAGAATGCTAAGATAAAACGACAAAACAAATAACTGCAGATACACACAGACAAATATACGTGTGTACATGTACCGTAATCCTGATAATTATTACAGAAAGAAAAGAGAAAATTTGCTCCGAAACTTTTGGACCTGAAAGTTAAAATCTCGAAGAAGAATGTTCTGTTATTGAAAGCAGTGTAAGAAAGCGGCTGTTATATGAAAAATTATTCAAAAATGGGGTGGTAGTAAGTAGAAATATTTTTAAACGCTAAACAGTTTATCAGGAGGCTCCTATATTCAGTTCAAGTATACATTTTTTTTAAGTGGAAGAATTATACATAATAAATTGAATTCCCAAGATCAGAAAATCCAATAAGCCTTGCGTGCGACATAAGGAAGCTCAACTTAAAAAAGAAATGTATATAGATTTCCTTGACTATGAGGTTATGACTACGCGGATGCGTATCTCCGACTTAGGAATACGTAGTCCTGGAAGTGACCCTCTCATCTGTAAGAGTACGGATATAACTACAAGACACATCAGGTCAAGTGTTCATGCATTTACAATGACTAGTTTATTTGACATCGCCTGTATACGATGTGGACCATTGGCTGAGTGGAAAAGTTTTGGCTCTGCATTCTATGGTTTCTGGTTCGATCTCCAAAGGAGGAGTTCACATTATACACGGCTGATATGATCTTATAAGGTAGAAATAGCAGCCCAGTGCATACCAGATTTTCTGGTCATGGTAATTAAATTCATAATATATACATATATATATGATTGTGGTACAATAGTTATTGTCTGAGTAAATAGATCAAAGTAATACAAGTTTAAATCCAGGAAGAATCTGTTTGCATTTCACACACTATTGGGAAAAGATAGCATTCAAGTTTTCCTCCTCCAACTATAGATATGTTTTTGGTTATAGGGATGTATTTAACCTTATTAAAACCAAAATAAGAGTAGGAAGATTCTGAATTCAAGCCTGTTCAAATCCTGTTAAATTCAAACCCGTTAAAACTTAAAAAGTGACCTTGTTTTACATCCTACTTGCGCGCCGAAGTTTGGTATATATATCGTCATCCTTTGACTGCTGTTTTGTTGTATCACAACTATTCAGCGTAGCGGTTGGCTTCAAGCTTAGATCGAAACCCGGCTGATTTTACGTTAGTCGGGTATCTTACTCCAGAGTCCTCGTCATTCGCAGCGTTAGAGTAGATATCTTTACGCATATATTTTTACATATGCGTTGTCGGCTACCGGGAATGCTCAATTCATGAGAAGAGTTATTGGGTTTCAGTTTATATAGTCATCATCATCATGTCACGCTATCAGCACGAATATTTCTAACCCTCTCTCTCCTTATCATCCATCGCTTCGGGTAGGTCCTTAAGGCAACATCTCGTATCGGCACAGACCTGCTGTATGTAGGTTCGAAAGGCTCGTCCTGGCTTTTTAGGCCATGTGAAGAGATCCACAGGAGTACATCACTTATGATTTTGATAGTTTTCGTGATGGGTGGTAAGTGTCCATAGAGCTGCTGCTTTGTGGGGTGCTGCCTCCAGGACTTGTTCAATATTGCTCGCGACATTCTTGTGTAGTTGCCGTCAAGCTTCTCCATACGTTTAGTTAGCCTCCTTGTAGTGTATCCATATAACAGTATCAACACGACCGCTGTTTGGAAGAAACTGCGCTTCATTTTATCGGTCAAATCAGATTCCATATGATCGATAGCCTATTAATAGCAGTCCATTCCTTTGCTAGTCACGTGTCAATGCCTGTCTCGGTAGATGAGACACTGCTTCCAAGGTAGGTAGGTGATCTTGTCCTAGTTTCAGAGAGCTACCGTTTAATGTGGAGATGTCGCCTGTTTGATTAAAGCACATGTATTCAATCTTGTGTGCATTGACATGGTGGCCGACGCCTGCATCACTCATTTCAGACCATGTAGCAGGGTTTCGGCTAGGGCAGGTGCATTTGCCAGAATCGCTATATCATCGGCGTAGTCGGGGTACCTTCTGCTTCTTTCTTTTGTTAGCTTGAAACCGTTTACTTTGATTTTATCGATAGATATTCTAAGCACGTAATCTACACAGATGATAAAGGGGTATGAGGCAAATGTGTCCTCTTGCAGTGCACCTGCTACAATGTCGAAGTAGTCTGTGTCTCCATCTGGAGAACGGACTTTTACTTTGGTGTTTCTATTGAACATCATTGTGGCTGTCACAATTTCTTCTGGTAGGCCTTAGGCGTGTAGAATTTGCTCCATTTTTCCTCTGGGCATGGAGTCAAAGGCCTTTGGAAAATCGACAAATAATATTATTGCTTCTAGGTTTTTGCGCGTACACTTCCAAAAATTCGACGGATAGACAATATTTGTAACGTCATGGATCTATTTCTCCGGAAGCCATTTTGGTTCTTTTTAAGTATGTTGTCAATTTTGGGTTCTATGCAGTTGCGTAGTAAGGCATTGTATATCTTGACCGCTATGAACATAAGTGTTATACCTCGGTAGTTCTTGACTAATCTGAGGTCACCTCTTTTAGGGAAGGGGAGGGTGCATCCCTTCATCCATCTGTCTTAAGGATTTTGATTATATACGGCATTACGGTGTCGGAGCAGTATGTCACCGATTTGTCTGGTCTTCCACATTTCTGGGAGTATTTCATCTAGCCCTGCTGCATGTCTATTTTTAATTTTTCTCGGTACTGAGCCGAGTTCTTCTTGAGTAAACGGTCCTAGTGTTATATTTTGACCTTTGACCCGGCCCAAAAATACTATTCCAAGGTAATACACCGGAAGGAAGTGACACATTCCAACGGCCAGTAATCGAAAGAGATCGCGTGGGCGGATTAAGGCTTATGATATGGGACAAGATGAAGGTCTCATTGTGCCACTACAGTCATGCATCGGAATAGAGTAACCTCTGAACTACATGACAGTTATTTACGCTTGATGACGATTAAACATCCGATTCAAAGATCCAGTAGGCGATCATGTGGGCGTTGAGTTATTATTTAACTCCGTTGAGTTTGGGTCCCAAGCAGTTGCCAGCAGAATTCAAGACAGTAGAGACGAGATGTGGTAGGGAAGGCCACACCCGACCGAGGGGGTCCTCGGAAACCCCCGATGGAGTTGACCCCAACATCAGGAGAACAAGAAAGACACAACGTGACGGTCATAACAGTGGGGTCAAAATATGAAGTTTACGTTCGGTCTCCAGCATCCTCTCACATGCAAACCCTTGAACAACCCTTTCGAACCCTTGCAATAAAATGAGAGGTAAAATGTTGTTAAAGAAGTCTTCTTGCGTCCTTTCTTCGTGCGTCCGTCGTTTGTCATGCGTCTGTTATCATTGCGTCGGTATGTATCCAGTATATATATGTATGCAACACCAGTTTGATGAAATCAATATACACTTATATAGTAGCTGGCAAATTTCCTGACGAGAGTGCAGGGAGATTATATATATATATATATATATATATATATATATATATATATATATATAAGGCGTAATGGTGAATTTGACATAGGCTGAAATGATTTAAAGGTGTGTAATCCTGTGCTTAGAAATATTTCCATATTTCAAAATATTCCACAAAGGATCGCTGTTTCTTGAAAAACAGATGACCAGAAATTTGGGAGCTGCAATATTAATATAAGAATGTTATTATTGTTTGAGTTTTTATACTCGGTTAAATTAAGATAAAAATTTAAAAAAATCTTCATTATCTTATTATTATTTAACCAACGAAATTTCTCATGACAGAAAAAACCTGTCTCACCTCATTTTGACCTCCGTTAAAATTGCCTTTACGCCACTTTTTAAGATTAAATTCTAGTTCAGCAAACCTTATTGTATAGTCATAAAAGGACGTGAATTAAATAAGGTTTTTCTTCTTGAAAATCAATTTAAAATAAATTTGATGCATATAATTTAACAATAAAGGATTAAATAAGCTTTTGAATAAAATAGAATAAAATAAAATAAAACCCCATAAAATGTATAAACAGTACAATGCAATATTTACTGTGAAGTAGAGTTAAAAATGTACACCATTGCATTGGCAAATGATATGATTTTATGAAATGGGTTCATTATTCTTTAAAAAACGACTAAAACTTGTTTTAAATAATTCTTAAAGGTTAATGTTTGTTATTCTTTTTTCACATTATTTACGTTAGTTTTTCAGTGTTTTTTAAGGCATTCTGAAGGCGTTACGTATGATATATGTCAAAAACGGCTTTTGAAAACAAGCAATGACGTTGGGCGGGGTAAGATTTTATTCTTAAGTTATGACAGATTTTCTGATGTATCTATATATGTAGAAATAAAATAAATGATAGAGTATATAACAAACAAACAAAAAAGTCAAGTCAATGATTACTTATGAATCCCATCAAATATGTCTTGTTGAATTTCTCTTATGTAATAAGTGACTTTTTCTTGCTCTTTCTTTTTAAACGCAGCCAGGGCAGGCATTTTTACATTAAAGTTTAAAATCTGTTCTTGGTTTTACGACCTGATTTTAATTTGCTTTATAAAGTATTCTTGATTTATTTTGGCTTGGCAGAAATCTTCTTATTTGAAAATTGTTATATCTACTCTTTTTTTTTAGGATTTTTTCTTTTACTGTTTAATGATTGCTAGTTTTTCTTCAGACAGATAATTTTAACTCAAAATTTGAACAAGTGAAATATTCATTGATTATCAGATTGATTCGACACAGCCTGTGAAGCCAATTTTTCTAATTAACTTTTCTTCTTTTTGCATGAAATTAGAATGGGTGCGAATGTGATTGCGTCTGAGGTAGATAGATGTAGTGGGAGTGCTTAACAACAGTAAAAATAACCCGGTCGGAGACAAAAGTTGCTTCTCTGAAGAGTCTGTAGATTCGACACAGACTGTACACTCGTGATAGCAATTCTCTTATTTCGGATACGACATTTGACAGTGACCTACCGCGAAATGTTTACACACATCAATTCACGCTTTGAACATCAGAATGTGTCAGCTTGCAGATTAAGACACTCGTTCCTTCCTTCTCCACTGAATCAGATTTCATGTAAATATCAAATAAATTAAGAAAATGGCTTGATAAAACGTGATAAGTAAAAAGAAAGACATCAAGAGAAGAATAAAAGAAGCAATGTGGCTGGCACGGGACTCACTATCATAATCCCACTGACAGAAATCAAGTGTTTTTTTTTTGTAGGGGCCGGTGTGCTGTAAGAATATTCCTGGGTGGTCCTTTTGAAATCAACTGGAATTTTCGCCGACTCATCTTATTTCTGTTCATTTCTTTTTATCTTGACGATTTGTTCATGATAATAAAGTGGGTCTGTTGAGAGCAATATTGAACAAGTCCTGGCGACAACACCCCAGGAGAGGCCAACTGTACGGCCACTTGCCTCCCATCACGAAAACTATACAGGTTAGACGAGCCAGACACCCCGGACACTGCTGGAGAAGCAAGGACGAGCTCGTAAGTGACGTACTCCTATGGACCCCCACATATGGCCAACCAAAAGCAGGACGACCAGCCTGAACGTACATACAGCAACTATGTGAGGACACAGGATGTAACCCAGAAGACCTGCCGGAGGTGATGAATGATTGGGAGAAGTGGCGAGAGATGGTCAAGGATATCCGTGCTGGCGGCACGACATGATGATGATGATGATGGGGATTAAGCAATAACACTGATTATGGAACAAATGTTATGAAATTGAGGTGATTTTATTACTAATTTACATAACTAATTTAAATAAGTGTGATATTTTTATTTATGAATTTATATATTTCTGAGTCAGTAGTTTTAGATGTACTACTATTTTATGACTTTAATCATTCGTTTACTCCTCACCCACACAAAAAAGAAATCCTCTTGGTGAATCCCGTTCCAAGGAAACAGAATTATCTGCTTACTTGTTAATATGTATATTGCCTATAGATTTTCCAACGAAGACCATTTTCATAAGATGCTTGCTAATTCCCATACAAGTTTACGGGGTTCTGTTTTAGACTGACTTCGTTTTCTGTAGGAGTGAATCTTTATGTTGATGTCCGAAAATAATTTCAAAGTGATAAGAAAAACAGAAAATAAAAACAAAAATAAAACAAAACAAAACAAAAATATAGAACGAGTCACAATCTACTTCAGCTAAAGTCTATAATGACCTAACGCCACAGAAATATATAATTTCGTCTGCAAAATGGAAAAATACAAACTTTCTACCATGATAGTGGCTACATTTGCATATATATCACATTTAAGAAATATAAATACAATTGTAGGATTGGGGAAATAAGCTTTTTTAAGGGTGGCTTGTGGGAAAGGATTCATTTTCGAGTTTTGGGCGAATTAAAACAAATGATCAAACACAATTTTCGAATGCCGGACAATTAATGATTGCTCTTATTCAATTCATTCAAGATAGCAATAATGATTATTTTACTGATAATTAGGTAATTAAGGTTGTAATGAAAATGTCGTTGAAATCAGCACAAACTAACGAATACTCAGTGTACAGATGGACAGACGAATATTTGGTGAATTATAATAAGATATTGATAAAAAAAATCACAGGATTACACACACACACACACACACACACACACACACACACACACACACACACACACACACACACACGCGCACACACATGTATGTATTAAATAAATTCATCAAGGATTTTAAGTTAGCTCAATGAGTCTATTTCCTGCGACGATCGTAAATTTCGTGAAAGTAAGAGTGTAAGTAAAGTAAATTTGGCGACCATTGTCGAGGGTGACCCGAAGGTTCCCTTTTCATTAGCTACAACACCATTCCCTGGAGTGCTCCACCGTACCCTTGATATATACCTTATAATGCTGAGCGTTTAGCCAGGAAGCATCAAGTACCATTTTTTGAGTCATTGATATGACTCGAGCTGGGATTGAACTCCGGTCTCCCGGATCATTCACGAACACAATATTGGAAGATTAATTGATTGATTGATTTTAAAGACATGCTAGTATGTCATGGGTTATTTTATGCCAATAAGATAGGGAATCGTGTTCATTTAGTGTTTATATTTATATGTTTTGTTTAGATGTTTCTTAAGATTTTTTTCCAAACGATCACATCGAATGTGAATAGTCTTTAAGTAGATTTATTTCCCCTTTAGATGGTTGTTAACTTTGTACTATAAGAATGAAGGGGTACTTCATTACCCCCGAATCTATAAAACTGAATCCTCATCATCAAGTAAAGTTTAGTATCATAAACAGGACACTACTTTTTAAAGACGTCTAAAAAATCTGTAAAGATCACAGTTGTTGCATTTAAACCTTGCAGACAGTAAAGTAAAGAAATCGAAAATAATTTGTCGCCAGATAAAAAGGCAATCATTTTTTTTATATCTGATATAAAGTTGAAATGTATTCGAAATTAGAATATTTTGAATATTTGTCTGGTGATTGTTTTCAGAAATTGTTGCCAAAAAGACAGGTTATTTTTAAGATATCCTGTATATTTTAACAGAGGAAATCCTTGTGATAAATAAAGACCAAAATATGCAGAATCAGCTAAAATCTAAACCATTAAAAAAATGAATGGAGATCGATTTGTTTCTTCAAGTATACGCCAAGTCTGTGTTATGGCCAGGAAGTGTAGGGCAGACCTTCAAAGACCGGGTCACTCATAGGACGCAGACGAATAAACAAAACGCGCGTAGAATTTTGGATTCGAACAAGCGTGGAAAGAGCAAATTGAATCAGTGCTGTCAGAGATGCCAATTAGAAAATGAACGATGTGGAGGAGGTCAGGAGGATCTTTCCAAACAGTGAAGACAGAAGTAAGGATGTGCCGGGAAATGTTAAGGGGGTGGTGAGATACCAGGTCCCAGGTCGAGTCGTGACGAACACGACAAATGACTGACATACAAGCTAACACGCTCGTTATTCAAGGATCTGGGTTTTCTCAGCATTGTAAACTTGAGACAAAATGTTAAAGATTCAATTTGAAAAGTAGAAAATGGTGTTTATGTATCTCTTCATACTAGTTCTAAACAAGATAAATTAAGGAAAAAGTATGAAAGTAATTCCGAAAAGCATTCTAATAAGCTGTCGTAGTTGATCAACGAAGGATATATTTCTTTTTATTAACATTTTGATAAATATTCAGAACATCCAGGGAGCAGTAAAATTATAATACACATGTATCAGTTTATTCAAAGCAGTACAGAAGTTGGGAACGTGTTCAATATATTCAAAAACTTCTTATTTGACCTCAATAAGAAAAACAATTCTATGGATGTTTTAAGCGGCTAATGAGCAACATCTCACACAAGACAACAGGGACGTGGCTTAGAAAGAGAACCTTAAGAGAGAAAGAGAATCGCTCCCAATAGCAGCAAAAAACAACACTATAATGACCAATCATATAGAATTGATAAGTCGCAACAAAACAGCAAATGTCAGTTATGGAATGACAGAGACGAAACCATCAATCACATAATCGAATACAGCAAATTTGCACAGAAGGAGTAATAAGACTACACACGACAGAATGGGTAAGGTGATCCCCTGGGAATTGTGCAAGAAATTTAAATTTGACCTTATGAACAAATGTTATATGCTTAACCCAATAGCAGTCTTTTAGAATAACACGCACAAACTCCTAGGGGATTTTGACACCCAAATAGATCACTTAATCTCGGCCAGACGACCAGACTTTATTATAATCAACAACAAAAAAAAAAAAAGAGAGTACTTGCTATATTATGGATTTTGCTATCTCGGCTGACCACAGAATAAAATTAAAAGAAAGTGAAAAGAATGATAAATACCTCCTCCTTACTAGGTAACTGAAAAAACTGTGGAACATGAAAGTGACGTTTATACCAATTATAAATGGTCCTCTTGGTATCGTCACAAAAGGATTAATGAAGGGACTGGAGAATTTGGAAATAAAAGAACGAGTGGACACCATCCAAACTATTGCATTATTGACATCGGCCAGGATACTGAGAAGAGTCCTGGAGACGTGAGGCAACTTGCGCTCACTCAGACTCTAGTGAAAGACCATAAGCTAACGCTGATATGAAAAGTTCTCGAGGAATAATAATAATAATTATAATAATGATAATAATAATAATAGGAAAAAACTGACCGGATTACAAACAATAAGATGTAGACATGGCTAAGAAAGGGAAACCTCAAAACGTAAAATGAATTTCTTTAGATACCAGCGAAAAAATAATGCCGCTAAACCCAATTATATCTAAGGGGAAATCGAAAATACGCAATGGAATCCCACGTTTACGCTAAGTGGAGACTTTACGAAAACGACTAATCACATGGATATCAGTGTAGCAAACTTAAAAAAAAAAAGAGTACACGTTACTAGTTTGGAAAGGTGATCCACTAGGAATTGTACATGATATTAAAATTTGACCATACAACTAAATGGAGTGTGCACACACAAAAAGTCGTCCTTGAAAATGAGATGCATGAAATTCTCTGGTATTTTCATTTACAAACGGATTACTTCATTCTTGCTAGAATAACTGACCTAGTATTAATTTGCACGAAAAAAAGAACTTGCCTAGTGGATTTTGCCGTTCAGATAGACGAAAGTCTGAAAAGATAAAAGAAGGTGGAAAGATAAACTAATGATTTGACAATGCCAGAAAAATGGGGAAAAATGAAAATAACAATAAAAGCCACTTCCACTACCAAAAAAGATGTGGAGCATGAGGATTACGGTGATACAAATTTTTAGTGTTATGCTTGATACCGTTCCCAAAGGCATGAAAGAAAGACAGGAGGAATTGGAAATTAAAGTAAGAATCGAGACCGTCAAAATCACAACATAGTTCAAGTCGGCTGTAATAGTAAGAAGAGTCCTGCAAATTGCAGAATACTTGTTCTGACGTGCTGGTGTGAAAAAATCATAACAAATGAAATTATCCTTGCTCTTGGCCTAATAATCCCATTGGCATTAAACAGACAGTCATCATACGTTGTCACCTTTGGGCATGCGCTGTTTTGAATTAGATCTATCTATCTATCTATCTATGGGTGTGCGCGTGTGTGTGTGTGTGTGTTTTCAGATTTCTTATTTTATCGAAGGAAGAATTCGCTGACCTCACACTAAGACTAATAAATCTTTGTATACAAGATTCGAAATTCATATTTTTCTTTCTTTCTTTCTTTCTTTCTTTCTTTCTTTCACAAAAATCAATCACAACAAATTGCTGATTATTATAATAATGAGAACAACTAGTTTAAAAAAAAAACGCTAAAAGTTATCAATTTCATAACTGTAGCGTCGGTTTATGATCTATATACAACTGAGTATTTTTAGTCGTGCCCTATTTACACGTTCCTCATGTGTTTCGCCAGTTATCAAACAGGCAGATTTTTAATGAAGTCACTTCTATCAAAATTTCTTAATTATAAAACACGCCGTGTAAGAGATGGTGTTACACATACACACATACGCACGCTTACTATATATGTATATTTTTTTTTCTTTAAAAGGAAGTACAAAAGTAAAGTTGGTGACTTTAGTCGAGGGTGACCCGAAGGCTCCAATTTCAATAGCAACTACCCCGAGTTGTAGGGGAGCGCGCCACTCCATTCCCTGGATTGCTCCACTTTACCCTTGATCCTTACCTTATAATGTTGAGTGTTAAGCAAGGCGGCATCAAGTTCCATTTTTTAAGTCTTGGATATGACTGGACCTGGGATTGCACCCCGGTCTCCTGGACCATTGCAGAACACTCAACTCATTAGGCCAATAAAACAGGAGAAAAAAAACCCCACGACTCTGTTTCATTTGCCTAAATCACAAGTATTTCAACAGAGGATAGAATAGAGAGTCGGGAATTTTTCTAACCCTGTTTTATTTCATTTCATCGTTTTAATATTGTGATGTTGCTTTGACCTTTTTGTGCATAGAGAAATGTATTTTTTACACACACACACACACACACACACACACACACACACACACACACACATATATATATATATATATATATATTGGTGTCCTATTTATGTTGGACTTTACTTAAATTCTGTGGTATTTGTTTATATTGAAATAAACAACAGCCTTGATGCAAGAACAATTAACAGCATAGCTAATTTATCTGACACGCAAGTATTTTTTTAAAATTTTAATCTAACTTAGATTAACAAGATTTCAATGTCATTTATGATTAATTTACTAACGAATTAATTGGGAAAAAAAGAAACAAAAAAACAGAATCATTCGACGTTTCATGTACGCATTCTTCTTAGTTGCCGTACACCTTTTAATATTAACCATCTTTTTCACTTGAGGGCGAATTCGACGTAACCATTATCGTCTATAAAAATGAAATCAGCGCCCCAAGTTCAATCCCTGATTGAGGCTATTTGCGTTTCTCTTTGTACTAATAACCTTGGAAAAACCATACATTAATCTATTCTTAATCCAACTTAACCAAAGTAGTCGAATAAACTGTGTTTTTTAAAACTTGATTAGACAACCTGTTTAGGAAACAGAAAACTATGGATTCAAACCAGCATTATGCCACTTATAAATAAACCTTGCATCTCATTCTGTCTGTCGAGTAAAGGTCGGGTTAATCTATACGTTTCTAGCTGGAAGTAACAAGAATAAACATTTATACAATTGCACCACACATCAAAATATGTAAAATTCTACAGTTTTGAAAATTAAAATTAAAAATCTTGGTCTTTATTATCAAAGCAATAAAAAGGTTCCTCTGAAAATGATGTTGCAAGATGGAAAACGATATTTGACATTACTTGTATATTTCCTTAGTTAATATTAGCATGTAAGAATAAAAACGCAAGTAATTCTAATTTGTAATTTGCATACGACTTTAGTCTTCAATAAATTAAACTATCCACAATCAGTCTTGATTCTCATGTTGAATCCGTGTAAAGATTACAAATGAACATTTGTTAATTTGTGTGAGGTGTATTGGTGATAAAAATAAATCACTTCCTTAACACTTTCACCACATTCGCTATAAATATATTTACCCTAGTTCTCTCCCTTTATGTTTGTTCGGAATCTTTTCATTTCTTCAATATCTCTTTCTTTTCTACTTGTTTTCTCTTCCCATTCTTTCTTTCTTTCTTTTTATCCCAGTGAGATGAAATAATACAAATCAACGGTTGCTCCTGCGTTCTTATCTCTTCAACAAGACTGCTGACACGATATTGAACACAGAGTCAAATATACTGATTAATTAATCAATTAATTAATTAATAATAGGTGAAAGAGATGAAACAGTCAATCATATAATAAACAGATGAAGGCAACTAACAATTAACGAATTTAAGATTGGGCATGACTAGGTGGGAAATGTGATCCAATTGTAAAATTACAAGAGGATTAAATTTAGTTATGCTTACAACTTAATTATAAACAAATCATTTCAAAGGAAAATCTGTGCTAGAAAATGAGGTACACAGAAATCTCAGGGGCATCGAGCCACAAACGTACAACCCAATGAATTCCAGAAAATGAGACTTGGCCAAAAATTTAAAAAAAATGTCATCTTGCGGGTTTTTCCGTTCCAACGGATTATAGAGTTAAAATAAAAGAAAACGTAAAGATAAATATTTCGATCTCGGCAGAGAGCTGAAAAGTTTAGGAAATATGACGGTGACAGTGATTTCAATGCTGCTTAGTGTTCTTGGAAAGGTCCTGTCAACAGTGGAAAAGTGTCGGTGTAAACTAGAGAAGAGAGGAAGAATCGAAACCATCCATAGCAGTTAAAATCAAGCAGACAACATTGAAGAGTTGATGAGATCTGAGAAGACTTACTGTCAATATATAAAAGAAATAACACCGAAACACTAATCAGGATAATAATTTTTTTATTACTTCTAGAAACAAATGGACCGATCATATCCTAATGTTTATCTATTTTGATCGAAGTCGACCAGTTAAGGCTTACTCAATGACTTCGCAAATACTTTGTTCATCATGATTTACTTGTATGCAGCCATCACCATTTTGGGGATGAGCTGTTTAGACCGTCTACTCTATGAAAGTTAGAGAACTTATTTTTTACAATTTATTCATAACTACGCGCGTTTCCAAAATGAACAGTGAAAAGATTCGTCCAGTATTTGAAGATGGCTCGACAAGTTCGTTTCACTTAATAATAATGTTTCTGCTTTCCACACTTTTTATTATATCGAATCAAAAAGGGACAAAACTAAAAACGAAACATTAAAAAGCAAATGCCGAAAATGGAAAAAAAGGATAAAACTAAAAAAGAAAAAAAACCACAATGAGTAAATGCAACGAATAAGCTCATAAGGAATAAAAAATAAACTTGACAGGCAGACATCGTGATATACTTGGAATTGTATTACTAATTTGGTTTCATTATATACACAAATGGTATACGCAAAGACCAGAGACAAAAAAATCAAGGAAAATAATAAGAGACTACTGGAATTTGGATTTCTAAAGCATCAAAGTAAGATTGGATATAGTTATTGCGAACAAATGAACGAACTTTTCTTGAATGTAAAGAAAGGTGCCTTTAAGAAGACAAGTTGAAGATAAATAAAAAAGCGTAAAAGTCAAGAAATCACTTCTACTTGGAGTTGTGACATTTATGGCTGGTTGAATAGAATATTTTAGTGCATATTAATCTTATGTTATTTTATATCGAAATCAGTTTAATAATTATGTTCTTATAAACAATTCAAAAGCATCTTCGCAATCATTTTAAACAATTAAAAACTGCATGTCAAACAAATTTATTTGATATGACCTAAATAATTACTACTACTACTACTACTACTACTACTACAACTGCTTGTACTCTGATGGACCCCCACACATGGCCGTGCAAAGGCAGGACGCCCAGCACGAACATACATTCAGCAGCTATGTGAGGATACGGGATGTTGTCCTGAAGACCTACCTAGGGCGATGAACGATTGGCAGAAGTGGCGAGAGAGGGTCAGGGATATCCGTGATACCAGCGCGACATGATGATGATGACTACTACAACTACTACTGCTACTTCTACGACAACTATTGCTACCAAAGCGTATCTTAAATTATTTGTTTTACAGCAGAAATTTACTTCGATTTTGAATGCTTGTAATTGTAATTATATCTTCAAAGTTCAATTGTATTTAAAGTTTCTCCTTTTATTCATCGATAGTCATTTATTCAAACGCCTTTATATAAATAATTCCTGTTTATAAAACAAGCAATTTGCACCAACTTGTATGGTTTCAAGCGAGTCTAATACTAAGAACTTATGCACAATTATATGTTTTCAAATTACTGTTCCAGTTTAACATGCATTTGTTTACGTACAGTTATATTGCTTCAAATATCCCTGCTCGATATTAATATCTTTCAAATATAACTATCTAATCCATAAATGGGAATCTAACAAGTACAATCGCAACGGGACAGAATGGGCCGGGGGTAAAAGTAACAAATGGGTACTCTATTATTCCCAGAGTCCCTAAACGGGAGATTCAGTTTTGTAGGTTTTACTCTCCAATATTTTTTGAAATAGCCGGCGATGACAATATGGAGCAAAAAGAAAAAAAATTCTAAAATAGGATCCAATACTCACTTCTTACCGAAACAAAAGTTGAGGGGTGTCGGTAACTTAAATAATTTCGCGAACCTAATTAAAGGGAATAGTCTGCGCCTTTGAAAGCTTTTGCTCTCTTACGTTCTGACCCTCATCTGGAGAGCTATCAGTCTCACGCGTTCACACAGCCTCTGATATTTCGTGACGTACAGAGACGTAAGCACCCAAAATTGGAGAACATGCCACCTTCAAAAAACACCCTTATTGCAATAAGGAAATTGGTATATTTGCCACACCCCCATATTCTGAACGTTGCATGGAATTCCAAATCTCCTCACACATACAGATACTCAATCTTAGCTTCCAAGCAAACAAATGCTTCGCTGTTCAGTACATTTTAGCTTTTTAGCATACTTACACACAGTTATTTTCGAACAGATACACAATTTCATAGACATAATATTTGGATGAATCATACCAACACACACTTGGATATACAATAAACAATACTTGGACATTCTTCCTTCTTTGTATTGTTTTTTTTTTTATTAATTGTGAGTACATGAAATCCTTTGCTATTTATCATCATGTCCTTAAATTTCCTTTTGTCAGCGTTGTCTATATCTCAAGTGTTTTATTGACATCCTCCACAAAATTATAAGGTGTACACTTATATCGTCGCCTCCACAGTTTAATATCATATTCAGAATGCCCTTTTTCCTTCGTCTTTCACCTCAGCCGGAGATTCAGTATTCTGTATTCTGCCGTCAGGAAGGAAGAATTAATGAGATTTAAACTTTAAAAGTGTCTGCCTAATAATTCGAGGACATAGAATTGTTTCTCTCAGAATAAAGCCAACATTAGATGATTTAGGGATTTGTAAGTAAATATACCAAATTAAGTAGCTCTACGAAAAACGTTTTGCTCCCCAGTCGCCGAATAAGAATTCGCCGACTGCATCATCTGTAGGAAGAGAAAGAATTTCCTCTATAAGAGCAGGGCCCAAAATATGAAACTAAACTGCATCTAGTGGTTAATATTCAGTTCAATCTGGAATGATAGTATATGTTAAGGTCTCACCTGTTCGTCGAGTAGATTCGCTAGATTCGAGTAGTTTTGGCTAGGAATGCTTTAAACCGGATTTTAGTGTATGTTGGTGACTATAGTGAAGGCGGACCCAAAGGCTCCCTTTTCAATAGCTACTACACCGAGGTGTAGGGAAGAGCGCTATTCCTTTCCCTGGATTGCTCCATTTTACCCTTGATACATATCTTATAATGCTGAGTGTTAAACAAGGAGGCATCCAGTATCATTTTTGAGTCTTTTTTATGACTCGACCTGGGACTGAACTTGGGTCTCTGGTGCCTTTGGCAAACATTAACTGCTAGGCCTATCATTTAATGGAAACAGTTACTTGAAAATATGTGGGATCCTATAAATTATTAATACCAAATAGGGATACTTGATACCATATAAGTGTGTGCAAAAAATTGATTATTATCATTAAATAAGAATAGTCACTTGAAATCATGTTATTGTGCCTAAATTATTATTAGATTGATTCCTTTGAAACTATATAACCGTGTACAAATTGTTTGTATAAGGTAGAAATACTTTTAAACATAACTAGGGGACTTAAGTTTCATGTGTGTACTATCTATAAAAGTGCCCATACGAAAAAAAAGTCTGGAAACATCGTATGCACCTCGTATTTCACTGTGATGTTTAGCACACGTGAAAACATTCAGTTTATATATGATTCTTAGAATATACATTTAGCTGAGTAATCTTGGATTATTACAACTATGTTTGTTTACGTATGTCACAACGATTGAAAATACGAGAGAATTTCCTGAAAAGATAGCAGGGCAATGTGACAGAAATACTTGAAGAAAAGGTTTATGAAAATCAAGTTCTCTCGCAGGCACAAGACAACTTTGAATGACGGAGGAATTGTTCATTTTACGAGCGAAAATTAAAGACAAAAGTAATTACTAATCTAATCGATGTTTGATGGTAAAGAAACATTGATCAACTGAGTAGGAACAAGGACACCAACCTGAAAAAGAAAAAAAAACGAGTCTCATTAAATTGGAGACATGAAAGATATTACTTTCCAGAAGCTCTCATTGAGAGCAAATTATCCCCGAGAAACCACTGCCTAATTATAAAAATCAAGATCCTAGTCTGTGGTTCCTATTTAAGAACTGTTCAAATGCCATTGATCATTACGAAGCAATTTGAAGCAGTGTCAGTCAAAGAACATTGTTCACATGAGAGGGAACAAAGTGTTCGTTGGTGTGGGTTCCCAAGAGAACTATTTTGACAGTGATAAATTTGATTAGGAATGAATTGATAATAAAGTCTTTAAAATTAATATTCTTTTTCTAAATAGTCTAAAACCATGCGAATTGTCATTTTTCAAACATCTTATTGGTTGGAAAACCAGTGAAAGTTATATATACGAAAAGGGAAATTGGTGCAAATTTTGATGTTTTTCCTAATGGTTTTGCAATGATTTACAGAAGGTAAACAGTATTCTGTCTCGCGATATAAACAGCGTAAAAGTTAAACAATAAGTGTTATTTTACACAAGTTCTCTTCAGATGAATCAAAACACAATATCTATGGATGTGTATTGATTTATAACACAGGGCAATGAGAAAATATCTCTCACAGGAAATGTCTTTGTAGTAGACTGAATTGTGTACGTTAAATTAAGAGAGCACGCCAGGTTTTTGGAGATATGTGCATAATTATATATTAATGGTATATCATTATCAGTATGTGAGAAGAAATGAGTTGAATCCGAGAGGATGTACGTAGAAAAGGGAAAACGGAAGAATGATATATGTTTGAGAGTTTATTTATTTCTCAACGCGTTACGAGAGCAGTGTTTTTGCTGAATGCAAAAATATGTTATCAAAATTATTTTAGAATTAGAAATAATTATAACTGATAAGTGTTGATTCACTAGGAAGTAGATATTTTTCCCATAGCAATATCTGCAAGCCCTGATGAAAACTTCCAATTGAATGAAAATTTATCTATCGATTATTTTTCATTCAAAAATAATTTTTATAAAATATTTTTGCATTCAGAAAAAAAGATTGAAGGTGAAACGCGTTCGCAAATAAACAAACCATCATATATTTATCTTTCTTCTGTTTTATCATTTCAACGAACATTATCATAAACATTTTTATATTTTACGTAAATACTATATTATCAGTATTTGAGTAATGTACATAGAGGACTTATGTCAAAGTCTAAAAGTCTCCCACTCGGTGGAACTTTGGTTATACGAACACCATCCACTAGAATGGAATAAGCTCAATTAGCCAACAAAAAAGTAAGTCCGAAATATGACATTAAAATTCATCCAGTAGTGATTATCGACCTGAGGGAGGGTGGATTCACAAGTTTTTTGTCATTACTCCCAGGTCCCGGCTGATTCAGATTAGTTGCATCTTTGAGGGTCATATTTATGGATCAGATACAACTGTTTCAAAAATATTATCATTAGGTAGGAATACTCGAAATCGAAAAAGTTTGAAAAATAATTATGATCATTAGGATTAAATAACAATAATTATTTGAAACAATTTTGTATAAATTATTAGATTAGATAGGAATACTTGAAATCATATAATCATGAGCAAATCATTTCAAATCAGAATAGTTACTTGAAGCTATAATCACTTAAAAATCATTATTATTGTTACTCCTATTCGAGTTTATTATAATAATTGTTATATACTACTTGAGAGTTTTTCACAACCATGTTAGCAGGTGGTCTTTCACTGACGTTTGAGCGACTACAAGTCTCCTCTAGTCTCCAGAACTCTTTTTAGTATTCTTACATATCTCAGTAGTGCAGTAGTTTCGATGGTCTCTACTCGTCCTTTATTTACAAGTTCTTCAGTCCTTTTAATAATCCTTCCGTGACTGTACCAAGAGCACCAATTATAACGGGTATAAACGTCACTTTCATGTTCCGCATTATTATTATATCCATTAGAGTTTTTCACATCAGTGTCAACTGATGGTCTTTCACTGGAATTTGAGTGACAGCAAGTCTCCAGGAATCTTCTCAATATTCTGTCCGTTCTCAATAATGTTGTTGTTTAGATGGTCTCCACTCGTCCGCCAACTTCCAAGTCCTCCAGTCCCTTTAGTAATCCTTTGGTTGCTGTACAAAAAGCACCAATCACAATTGGTATGATTGTCACCTTCATGTTCCATAGTTTTTTCAATTCTCTAGCAAGGTCGAGGTACTTATCTCTCTTTTCACATTCTTTCAGTTCTTCTTCTTCTTCTTCTTCTTCTTCTTCTTCTTCTTCTTATTATTATTATTATTATTATTATTATTATTATTATTATTATTAGTGTTTTTTAAATCAGCGTAAGCTGATGGTATTTCGCTGGAGCACGGAAACGAAAGGATTATTAAAGGACCTGGAGGATTTGGATGTTGGCGACCGAGGGAGACCATCCAAACAACCGCATTATTGAAAACGGCCAAAATACTGAGAAGAGTCCTGGAGACCTGAAGAGACTTGCAGCCACTCAATCTCCTGTGAAGACCATCAGCTAACGCTGATTTGAAAAATCTAATGAGTAAATAATAATAATAATAAAATTGATTATAATAATATAATATCAATCACATAATAATGCAGCAAATTTGTACAGAAGGAGTATCAGACGAGACACGACTGGGTGGGCAAGGTGATCCACTGGAAAATGTGCAAAAATTTAAATATGACCACACCAACAAATGGTATATGCACAACCCACCATCTGTCATAGAAAATGAATTAAACTCCTATGGGACTTAGACATACACACGGATCACCTAATCCCGGCCAGAAGACCAGACCTTATAATAATCAAAAAAAAAAAAAAAAAGGAAAAAGAGAACTTGCAAAATTTTCGACTTTGCTGTCCCGGTTCACCACGGATTAAAACTGAAAGAATGTGAAAAGAAGGATAAGTACCCCAACCTTGCTAGAGAATTGAAAAAGATGTAGAACAGGAAGGTGACAATTGTACCAATTGTGATTGGTGCTCTTGGCACATTAACTAAGTATCATTAAAGGGCCTGGAGGACTTGGAAGTTGGCGGACTAGTGGAGGCTATCTAAATGACAGCATTCTTAGATTACTGAGGAGAGTCCTGGAGACTTGAGGAGACTTGCTGTCACTAAAACTCCAGTAAAATACCATCAGTAGACGCTGATGTGGAAAACGCCAATGGAGATAATAATAATAATAATAATAATAATAATAATAATAATAATAATAATTAAAACTCCTATGGGATTTTGACATACAAACGGATCACCTAATCTCGGCCAGAAACCAAATCTTATTATAATCAACTAAAAAAGAGAATCTAAAAAATTGTGGACTTTGCTGTCCCGGCTGACCACAGAATAAAACTGAAAGGATGTGAAAAGAAGGCTAAATATCTGGACCTTGCTAGGTGATTGAAAAAACTATGGAACATGAAGGTGACAATTGTACCAATCGGGATTGGGTTTTTTTGTTCAGTAACTAAATGATTATTAAAGGGATTGCAGGACTTGGAGGCTGGAGGACGAGTGGAGACCATACAAACAACCGCACTATTTATAACAGCCAAAATACTAAGAAGAGTGCTGGAGACTTTATGAGACTTGCGGTCTCTTATACCCCAGTTAAAGACTATTAGCTAAAACTGACGTGAAAAACTCTCAAAGAGTAAACAAAATAATAATAATAATAATAACAGCACAAATAAGGGAAAAGATCTACTATTCGCTAACAAACCGCGGATTGTTTCCTGACGAACAGAAAGGATGCTGCAAAGGATCCAGAGTCAAAGCAGAATTACTCTACATAGATCAACACATCGTAAATGAGAGCAAGACAAGACGGAAAAATCTAGCTATGGCCTGGATTGACAACAAGAAGGCATATGATATGGTCCCACGAAACTGGATACTACACTGTATCAAAATATACAATATATCACATGAAGTCATAACTTTCATCGAACAGACCATGAATACCTGAAGAGTGGAGCTGACAGCAGGCGGAAGAAGCATTGCTGAAACAAAGATACAAACTATTTATAATAGTCATGATGTCACTGAACCACATACTCAGAAAATGCACTGCCGGCTACAAACTCAGCAGATCGCAAGAGAAGATTAACCACCTAATGTACGTGGATGACATTAAATTATTTACAAAAAATGAAAAAGAATTGGAAACCCTCATACACGCAGTTAGAATATACAGTCAGGACATAGGAATGGAATTTGGCATAGAAAAATGTGCCATGCTCGTCATGAAAAGTGACAAACGACATATAACTGACGGAATGGAACTACCAAATCACGACAGAATAAGGACGCTCGAAGGAAATGAAACCTACAGATACTTGGGCATCTTGGAGGCTGACACCATCAAACAAGTGCAAATGAAAGACATGATCCGAAAAGAATATCTCAGGAGAACGCGAAAACTATTCGAGACAAAACTCTCCTGCAGAAACCTCATCAAAGGAATAGATACTTGGGCTGTGCCTCTAGTCAGATATTCGGGAACTTTTCTCAAGTGGACCTGAGAGGAACTTTTAAAAAATGGACCAAAGGACAAGAAAACTAATGACCATGCATAAGGCATTACACCCCAGAGACGACGTTGACAGACTATATGTATTTAGAAAAGAGGGAGGTAGAGGATTTGCCAGCATTGACGACCCCGTTGACGCATCCATACAACGGCTCGAAGCCTACATAGAAAACACGAACGATGACTAATGACAAACATCAGAGTCGAAACGGACAACACGATAAACGAAAGAATGACAACAGCTAGGAAACAAAAATGGAAAAGAAAACAACTCTATAGCCACTTTAAGCGTCTAATAAACAATATCTCACGCCAGAAAACCTGGACCTGGCTAAGAAAAGGAAAACTTACGAGAGAAACGGAATCCCTCCTAATAGCAGCCCAGGACAATGCCATAAGAACCAATCATATCAAAGCGAGAATAGATAAGACGCAACAAAACAGTAAATGTAGGCTATGCGGTGACAGAGACGAAACGATCAATCACATAATAAGCGAATGCAGCAAATTAGCACAGAAGGAGTACAAGGCGAGACACGACTGATCGGCAAGGTGATCCACAAGGAATTGTGCAGGAAATTTCAATTCGATCATACAAGCAAATGGCATATGCACAACCCGGTGACTGTCCTAGAAAATGACTCGCATGAACACCTATGGGACTTTAACATACAAACGGATTACCTAATCCCGGCTAGAAGACCAGACCTCATAATAATCAACAAAAGAAAGAGAATCTGCCAAATAGTCGACTTTGCTGTCCCGGCGGATCACAGAATAAATCCGAAGGAAAGTGAAAAGAATGATAAGTACCTCGACCTTGCTCGAGAATTAAAAAAAATGTGGAACATGAAAGTAACGATTTTGCTTGTAATTGGTGCGTTAGGCACAGTAACTAAAGGATTACTAAAAGGCCTGGAGGACTTGGAAGTTAGCTGACGGGTAGGGACTATCTAAAAGACAACATTGTTGAGGACGGCCAGAATACTGAGGCGAGTCTTGGAGACTTGAGGAGACTTGCTGTCACTCAAACTCCAGTGAAAGACCATCAGCTAATACTGATGTGAAAAATTCTAGAGGAGTAAATAATAATAATAATTATTATCATCATTATTAATAATATTTACTCTTTTGAGGGTTTTTCCCACTAGGGTTAGCTGAGGGTTCCCACTGGATATTAAGTGGCAGCAAGTGTCAGCAAATCTCCAGGTGTCTTCTTAGTATTCTGGTCGATGTCACCGATGCTGTATTATGATTACTATTATTATTATTATTATTAAGTAAGTTGTTTTTTTTTTACACCAGTTACTGCTAGTGGTCTTTCATTGAAGCCTGAGTGAATACAAGTCTCCTCAGTTCTTCAGGATTCTTCTCAGTATTCTAGCCGATCTCAGCGATGCTGTCGTCTGGATGGTCTCAATTCTTCCTTTGATTTTCACTTCTCCCAGACTTTCTTCCAAGCCTTTTGTTACTGTTCCAAATGCACTAATTACAATTTGTGCCATCGCCATCTTCATCTCAGTTCTATTAGCTCTCGAGCAAGGTCCAAGGTTTTGCTTATCTTTTCGCTATCCTTTATTTTCATTCTGAGTTCTGCAGTAAAATCGATGCTTTCGTTCTTTTTTTCTAATTTACAGGTCTTCTGACTGGAATAAAGAGTTTCGTTTGTATTCTAAAATTCCAGAGAATTTTATGCGTCTCATTCTCGAGGACGTATTCTGGTTTGTGCATGATCCATTCAATAGTATAGTCAAGTTTCACCATTCCCAATGAATCACCTTACACACTTAGTCACGCCGAATCTTGTACTCTTCCTGTGTTACTTTACTGTATTCGCTTATTATTTGATCATCCATTTCAGTTTTGTCTATACTTAAGTAAAGTAAAATGTAAAGTTGGTGACCTTAGTCGAGAGTCACCCGAAGGCTCCTTTTCAATAGCTACTACACCGAGGTGTAGGGGAGGGCGCAACTCTATTCCCTGGATTGCTTTAATTTACCCTTGATCCGTATTTTATAATGCTGAGTGATAAGCAAGCCAGCAACAGGTAGCATTTTTTGAGTCTTTCGTATGACTCGACCTGGGATTGAACCGCGATCTCCTTGATCATTGGTGAACACTCTACTCATAACCAATATTTACTATTTATTTTAGTTATTGTTTTACTCCTGGTGAGTTTTCACACCAGCGTTTGCTTATGATCTTTCACTGGGGTCTGAGTGACAGCAAGTCTTAGGTCTCCAAGACTCTTCTTAATATACTGACTGATCTTAATAATACTGCAGTTTGCAGGGTTTAGTCCTCCAATTTAAATTTTTCCCAATTCCTTTCTGTTCCCAAAATTATGAGGGACTGTTCAAAGCGCTCAAAAATACAAGTGGGATCACCTCATATTCCACTGCTTTTTTGGTTCTTTAGCAAGATGTAAGTATTTTTCTCACTTTTCTTTTTCTTTGATATGCACTTTTTCGTACGCTGGAACTACAAAATCCTCTATATGATGTTCTTTTTTTAATTAATTATCACTAATTCTGTGCTTTATGGTATTATTGCGTCCATTCTATTATATTTTCTTAAAATTCTTAAATGATGGTTTAGCTAGGTGCATCATATTGAGCAAATAGAAACGCACTTTGAACCTGAAAAGTGGTGATCTGCGGTCTAAACTCGCTAATATACAACGTGATATCCGTGATCTCAGTGCCAACCAAATCTATCCTTCTCGTAAAAAAAATAATGAAAGAATGGATGACGCATTTGCATTTATACTTTTCTGATGTTTTTCATGTAAATTGCATTAATCATGGATAAATTATTTATGTTTTCTAACTCGATTAATGTACTTCAGAGGAGGGAAAATTAACTTTCGTCACAAAAGGTACATCAAGTAATACGTTTTAGAAGCCTTATTTTAGACATTGAAATTCACAAGCGTTAGTGTTTTATTACTTCTACAAATTTTATTTTGAAACCAACTGTGATTTAAAGGTTTGAAGTAAAATATTTTCTCATGTCTACAAGTTTCATTTGCTGTACTTTGTACAATAAGCTGAAATGCAAGAACACTTCTTGTGATATGGGTTAGCATACTTGATTTAATTTAAAACATTCTTATATCCCACTGACAATAGATTTGTTACCAAGTGTATTTCTACTTTTAGATAACATTTCTTTCAACAAGATAAATGATTTTAACTTTACGTTAGTTTCGTTGTTGTTGCAAAGGAAAGGAGAAAAAAAGATAGTTTAAAAACATGAAACGAAGTCAACATCAAGAATGCAGAAAGAGTGATGGCTGATACTAAAAGTCACAATGACAGAAAATAAGATTAGTCTTTATACTGACAGTAGAGGAAATCACTTGATATCAGCAGTGCCTTGACAGTCTGTTTGGACACATTTACGAGCATGCGTAGACCGGTCACGGCAGATAAAGGATATCACTATGACGCCGACAGTTTTCATCTCTACATTAGTTAATTGTTGTTAAATTCGGCTGTTCTTATCATTTAAAAAAAAGAAAGGTTAACTTCGAAGGCTAGGCTAGCTTTCGGAAATTGATTAAAAATAGGCGTTGTATATTTCAACATCACTGATTAATAGAAAAAATAAAGACAGTTGAAGTCTTCTGTGTGGTCAGTTACGTCTAAAGAAAGCTACTCAAAGAAGATCTGCTTATCTCTAAAAATGGAAAGTTGAAGAGAATTATAAAAAAAAGTAAGGGAGATGATATTAGTTTTTCTTCCTGAAAAAGACCACCGATGTTGCCGTTTTTTCTTTTTGTTGTAGACATAAGAGAAATGCCCCAAAGCCGTAAAGAAAAATCAAACATTAAAAATCTTTTGAAAATAGATCAAAACAAACTAGCCTTTTGACCAAGGCCTAGAAAAACAACCATTTCAGTTTTGGACATTCCTGTTTATCCCTGTGTTTTTGATTTCTAAGAAGAACTTGTAGCAAATGAAATATAATTTTAGCATAACTTACTCCGTTCAAAAATGACTTCAAAAATATTTTATAGATTTTCCAGCGAGTTAAACTTGTAAAGTTTGTAATGCAAACGCAACAATATTTACTCAGAAAGTTTTATTCAATAATTTCAACTGCTTCATACGAATTAAAATAACATAAAATCGAAAAGAGCCATAAGATTTGGAAGTATCGGTACAGCTCTTGACGGAAATGATTTTTTCTCACAATAATGTCTGCTTGGTCTTTGTATAAGAGTAGTCAGAAAGTATTTCGTCCCTTCACAGAATGAAATCCAGTTCAGAATGTACAGGGTTAAACACAAACGCCTCGAGGTGAATATCCTTTTTTTTTTTTTCATATTGCGATTGATTGATTTTAAAGGCATCTCGTCTGGGGTCATTTTATGCCTAACTGTTTAGGTAATTACATACAGTGTACGTTTATATTTTTATTTATGGTGTATTCTCTTTTAGTTCTTGCACAAATTTCAAACATCTAATGTAATCTGCAAATATATCTATTTGAGCCTAAAAGATACGACCACACAATGTCAAAGTGTACCTGGAAGTAATAGTAGTAAATGGGTACTCCATACTCCATAAAACTTCAAATTTGGTGCCTTAACACTAGATATACATTAGTGTCACACACAATACACTCGTATTGCGAATAAATATTTGAAGTACACAGCTATATGGAAAATATTGGATTAATTTCCCTTGCATACGATTCCATCAATATGTTATTCTTATCAATTGCATCACCTATAATAAAAAGTCATTCTTATCAAAAAATTCCCTATTAAAATTTTTACGATATTGTGTACATTGTTCCATTCATATGGATACTTTTTCTGGACACCCTTTTCCCGTAATTCAATTGGAAAGTGTTTTTTAAACTTGAACATCTATCTTTGTTAGATATGCTTTTTCTTCGTATGTCTTTTATGATATATCAGAAGAGCAACATTTTGGAAATAGGATTTAGGCTTACAATAAAATTTGCATACTACTTATAAATAAAGATGTAAAAAAACACATTGTCTAAGTTGCAATTGTCTTTTCTCAGTTATTTTCTTCCTTTGAGTATTTTCCTTTCATTAGTTCAACAGTATACACACGTAGTTTCTTTATTTGTCTTCCAGTCTCATTTGCCATCCAGCATTTGTTTCTTTATTATATTACTCATTGCGAGTTTCCCCACCCCAGCTGATGGTCTTTCGCTGGATTCTGAGAGACAAAAAGTCTCCTCATGTCTCCTGGAGTCTTCTAAGTATTCTAGTTGATCAGAAAATTTTATTGTTCTGATGGTCTTGGCTCGTTGTCCGATTTCCAACTCTTCATGCCTCTTTACCAAGCATTTGGGGACCGTTCCAGCACACCAATTAAAATTAATGCCAACGTTACTTCCAAGTTCCCTTGCTTTTTTCAGTTTTCTGACGAGGTTTAAGTATTTGTCTCTCTTTTCATTTTCTTTGATTCTTACTTTATGGTCCTCAGAGACGGCAAAGTTCCATCTACGGCAAAATCTCTTTTTGTTCTTGCTGTTGTTGTTGTTGTTGTTGTTGTTAATTATCACTAGGTCAGGTCATCTGGTCCCGAATAGCTGATCTGCTGGCATCTCAAAATCTTTAATTTTATGCATCTCTTTCTCCTGGACGGATTATGGAATGTTCACACGTAGTATGACCAAATTTCAGTTTCTTGCACAATTTGAAAGGAATCAGTTTCCCCACGCAATGGCGTCTAATCTTAAACTCCTTTTCTGTTGGCTTCCTGCATTTGCTTTTTATGTTATTAGTCGTTTCGTCTTAGTTTGCATATAACCTACACTTGCCATTCTGTTGTATCTTCTGTATTTTGGCTTTTGTTCTAGTTTGTCCTTAGGGCGTTCTTTTGTACTGGTATTAGAAGAGATTTAATTATCTCTTCAAGTTTCTTTTTTTTTAACCATGTCCAAGTCACCTCGTGTGAGGTTTTGTCATTTTATCACCTGATACATCCATATAGTTGCTTTTCTTCCCATTTTGTTTCCGACTTATTGTTGTTCTGTTTTTCTTCATATTTAGTGTTGTTTCTGTTCGGTGTAATGAGTCTTTCTTTGCTCTTTTTTAATGTATCCATCAAGTCCTTGTATTGATGCATAGACGCTAATTTCAATGTTGACTATTCCTCTACATCCTTTTCTGGACTCATTCATCCTTTCAAGGACATCTCTCTAATGTCAGACCTGGTACATCATCATCAATTTTCTTGTCTTGTAGTCCATTCATCAAAGAATGTTCCCGAATATCTTACAAAGGTAACAGCTCTGGTGTTTACCCCTTTGATAAGATTTCTTCTCGTTCATTGGAGATACTCTTGTTTTTTCCTTTTATCACTAATTGTTTAGGGTTGTCCTCTTCCAATAGTCCCATAATATCATTATTGTTATCATTATTATTATTATTGGTGGGTTGGTTTCTTTGCTTAATGGCATATCAACCTTTGTAGGTTATTTAATGCCAAAGCCATCCTTCCAAAAGAACTATAGTGGTACAATTTAACCCATAGCTGGGATGATAAGGGGGTTGATACCTTTCCCTAGGGTATTTGTCCGAAAGTGAACGTAATAGCACGACTGTAGTTAAAACTCTCTTACTACGATTCCGCCGTCCATCGCTTTAACCATTACACCACGAATATACATCCTCTATTATTATTATTATTATTATTATTACAATTAATTTGAACAATTTTTCATACCTGCGTTACCAGATGATTTTTCACTGGAATCTTGGTGACAGAAAGTCCCCTCAAGTCTCCAGAACTCTTCTTGGTATTCTGGTAGGTTTTTCATTTTTGACCAACAGTTTGATGTCGTCTATGTACATTGTGTGACTGATCTTTTCTTGAGATATAGTTAGTTTGTATCCACCTGCCTTTCTTGAGTAAGTGATTGAGTGGCATCATTGCTATAGCAAATAGTAATGTTGATAGCGCATTTCCCGGAATACTTCTTTGTAGATATTTAACTCAGATAGTCTTTTTCAATCTTCTATCAATTCCACTCTCCAGTTTTCCCTGATTTTTTCCATAAACTTAATGACTCCGTTGGAAATTTTGTACATTTTAAAACAGTGTATTATCCACTTTTGAGGGACCATATAGTAAGTCTTTTTTTGTCGTTAATCCATGCCATAACTATATTTTTTGATCTCGTTTTGCTCTCGTTGAAAATTTGTTGATTAATGTATAGTTGCTCTCCTGACCCTCTGGTCACAGTGTGGCATCCGTTGGGTTCTTCGGGGAACAGCCCGCGGCTTATAAACGAGTAGTAGGGCTGGGTTTATCGCTCGTTTCCCGAGGTACCCCAGCAAAATTTTTGCGTCCCACAAAGCACCCACTATTAAACTGTGGGGCATCAGATAATATTTTCCTATTACAGGTCTCTTCATCCGAATAATGCTACTACTCCTTAGTTCAAATTTTGCAGAATAACTTGAACGCCCCTAAATGTAGCATAATTATTTTCTGTCATAATTAGGGGGAATATGTAAGACTTAATAAGGAATTTTATGGTAGACTGACAATATCTTATTCTGAACTGAAGATTCTACACACATATATGTCATCATTTTTCTTATGGTAAATATTTCGTTAGTATATATAAATATACATATATATATATATGCAGAAACGAAAGAAAAACATGAAGAAGTGGACTGATTTACTCAACGCTATAGCTGACATATTGCGTACTTGTTTCAGAGAGTTTAAAATAGGCAAGCCGCGAGCAAAACATTTCCGGGCTTATTTATTTTGTGACGAAACAAATTGTTATAGCGATATTCACCCAATAGACCTTAGGCACAGATTTCTAGATATGGACAATGGTGCTTTTTTTTCTAAATCTTGTCTTCCTGAAGAGTGCTTAGGAATAATCATCGATCTCTGTTCCGAATTAAAGCTTAGATGCATTTCTCTAAAACAATTTTCTCCTCTTGCAATGTAATACTTTGAGATTCGTTGATATTACCAGATGCTTAATATATATATATATACTTCTCTCCTAAAATATCTCTTGATTTCTGAGTTCATCTTTAAATAATACACCCCACCAAAAAAAACCAAAAACGAAACAGATTGAAAGGGAAAGAGAACACACGTACGTATACGCACATACGCAACTGTATTTCATTGTAAAACTTTAAGAAACGAAAGAACAAAATGTTTCGCAGATCCATATATATATATATATATATATATATATATATCCACACCCACAGTACGAGCAGGATGTAACACAAGGTCAATTTTTAAGCATGTTTGGATTTAGAATATTCCTTCTCGAAGATTGGTTGCCATACGAAGATTAAAGATCTCAGTCTGACCAATCATTTGCTTATAGCCTGAGGGAAAATATATGCATACCTCTCCCAAGTGTATTAGTCATAAGTGAAATAAAAACAACCTCGTCCATTATTCGAACTTGTGTCTCCGTGTTCAATTCTTACGATGATAACTATTATATCACAAAAGCCTCCGCTCGTATATGTATAACTCTTTTTATGATTGGCTACAACGCGTAAGTACTTATCCATCATTATTTATTCATTCTCTTCCAAATATTTCCTTGATAATTCCCATAACGATACGGCGTGATGAGTTGTAAATATATTCGTCTAACTTCACTCCATGGTTATATTTTCAAAATTCTTAACTTTAGTTTGATATCTTGAAAATATTTTTATGGTCAATGCCATTGCTAAGTTACTTTTCGTACTTCCTGTCCTGCACTTTACCGTACTTTATTTATATCGCTTCAGCACTTAACCTTTACGACCATACAACTACTGTCTCAATATTTTTGGTAAGGTTTAATCTAGTTCCTTTTTTAATGGTATGTAAACCTCCCAGATTTATTTAATGCCATTCATGGGGAAGAATAGCATAGTGTGGAATAAGTGGGTTCAAAACCTTCTCAATGGATTTTGTCCTAAAGTGAATGGATTAGTGCGATTAGACTTCAACTCGTTTACTACAATGTTACAGTCAAGTACATTAGCCACTACTCAACTTCTCAACTTTGTGTTTTATGTATATATGAAAGTTTTAGTAAGCAATCTGAAGGACAATGATATAACAAATTGAGTTTATAAACACAGACACCCCCACACACACACTATATATATATATATATATATATATATATATATATATATATATATTCATTTATCGAACAAATGTAATGTTTGCAAAACTTCAGAACACTTTCGAAACGATTCAAAACGTCTGACACTCGTATCACTTGATTTGTGCAATGTGAAATACTAATAGCTTTTTGAGGGTTTGAATTTGATTCGTTGTGTCCATTTGCAGTGACAAAAACCTTTAGATCACAAGAAACTACCTGTTCTAAGCCACACCAATAGATCTACTTTATAGGTTAAGATGGTTTTATAAAGTGGTCTAAGGTTTTAGTATATATATATATATATATATATATATATATATATATATATATATATATATATATATATATAAGTAAATAATGGCGTGTAATCCGATAATATATAGAGAGATTTGTAGAGCAAGAAAGAGTTGGCTGTTTAATTAATTAAACGGACAACATTTACTTGTTATACAAATTTTCCCTTGGTTTTCGGATTTTGCACTTTTAAATATCCATCGTTGATGTAACATTACTAATATCATCCCTCCTAGCCCTGATGATAGTCCATTAGAACCGAAACGCTATAGTGTCGACTTTGTTTCTCAATAAATTTCTCCTTCTACTTGGATTACCTTGTTATCAATTTTTCTCTCTATATATATATCTATATACACGCTTATATATATATATATATATATATATTAAAATACATAAGTTGGCCGACCGTAGTCAAGGATGTTTCAAGGGCTGCTTTTTCAATTGCTTCTACACTGATGTGTAGAGGAGGGTGCTGCTCTTTTCCATGAATTGCTGCACTTACCCTCCATCCGTACCTTATAATGCTGAGTGTTAAGCATCATGCACCGCTTTTGAGTCTTTGATATGAATCGACTTAAGATTGAAATCTGGTCACATTGACCATTGGTGAACAATCAAACTATTAAACTGTAGATAGGATCAGTCAATTCTAAATGCTCACCCTAATTTAGTCGAGGGTCATTCAATAAATAAGATAAATTTTGCCGAAGGAGTAGACAGTTGCAATCGATGTTTACATTTGCATGTTTTTCATGGAAATCAATAATGATGGTTCCTTTCATGTCCCTGAAAATTGTCAGTCTGACCATATTTACGGAACACTGCAGACGAAATGATCCTCTGCCGAGGAGTCAGTGTGATACCATTCCATGGACACTCTTTTAACTCCAGCTCGTTGTGGAAAAACCCAGGTAAATCTCATGTGTGAACATTTTGGTTAAAAACAGTCTTCTTGTACGCATCACACATTCCTCTGCCAATTTAATATATTTTGCACTTTTCTGCCACCGAAATTTAATCTCATCCCTCTGTTTGTTTGATTTGCTGCTATTTTGATTAGAATCAAATTGGTTATTTTTGTAAGACTAAAATTTTTATCGCAGTGAACCAATTCAAAACAATGCATAGATCACATTTATGAAGAAAACATGAAGAATAATTTATTCTTAGTTTTTCAAAAGAATTCCTCTTATTTAGTGAATGAGCCTCTCTTGTATATATATCATCATCATCATCATCATCATCATCATGTCGTGCTGGTAGCACGGATATCCCTGACCCTCTCTCGCCACTTCTCCCTATTATTCATCACCTCTGGCAGGTCTTCAGGGTTAAATCCTGTGTCCTCACATAGCTGCTGTATGTAAGTTCGAGCTGGTCGTCCTTGTTTTTGCTCGGCCATATGTGGGGGTCCATAGGAGTACATCACTTATGAGCTCGTCCTTGCTTCTCCAGCAATGTCCTGCGTGTCTGGTTCGTCTAACTTGTATAGTTTTCGTGATGGAGGGCAAGTGGCCGTATAGTTGGTGTCTTGTGGGGTGTTGTCGCCAGGACTTGTTCAATATTGCTCTCAACATCCTTGTGTAATTGCCGTCTAGTTTCTTCTCCGGCCGTTTAGTTAGCATCCATGTAGTGCATCCATATAGTAGTATCGATACAACCGCTGCCTGGAAGTAACTGCGTTATATATATATATATATATATATATATATATATATATATATATATATATATATATATATTCCCTATTTCTTCATAGCATTCTATTTCTGTTGATAGCGTTCTGTTATTCAAATTCATCAGCAACTAAGTTTTATCCAACTCTGCGTTTGCATATTTTTTATGTTATAAAAAACAACAAACTTTCAAAACTCATTTAAAAAAGAAAAACTTTACACATGTAAGCAACGCCTGATGATGGCTTAAGAAAGGTCCGAAAGCACTCTGGACAATTTTGGTAAATTCCTCCACCAACTCCAACATGAATCCAAGACACTTATCAGGAAACTTAAATGAATCTTAATAAAATTATACAGATATGCGTCTTTACTATTTAATTATATATATATATATATATATATATATATATATATATATATATATATTGTTTGTTTGTTTGGTTGGTTGGTTGGTTGGTTAATTTTCGATTTCACAACCCTCGTTTAAATTCCAGTCAGTTTTCTTTTCTCAGTCAATCAATAATAATAAGCTACCACCCTCAACAACTGTTATAGAAACTAACAGATGCATCTTAATAGTGAATAATTCATTAAATTCTCTAATATATATATATATATATATATATATATATATATATATATATATATATATATATATATATATATACGTTTAGACACACCAAATTCACGTAAAAGACTTTGCTGAAATTTACCAGTCATTTAGTTCTGTTTTCACTCACTGTAATGTAATGAATATAGCCAGATGGCGCAGACAAGAAAAGATTATTACCGAACAAGTGTCTGATTTAGCTATTATCTGGCATAATAATCTCGGATTAACTTGTAGTTCAATTTGATTTCGCAATTCCATCTTTGGGAAACGGATTAATAGACTCTGCTTTCTGAAATCTTACAACATTCTAATAAAAGTTTGAAGCTGATTTGCTTCCTCAACGAAGTGCAGAGTTGACATTATGGACGGAGTCATCTCTTCCGTAAGAAGTCTGCTCTACAAAAATTATATGTTGCAGTATTACCGATATATCATTCTATCTTAACCAACTAATCACATTCAAAGAAATTTAAACGATTTTGTATATTTTTGAATTTTGTATATAAAAAAAGATTGACTTTGCCATTAAATAAACTGACACGAGCTGAAATGCAAATCCAACCAACAAATCATTCAATCTTTATAATTAATATTAGCTTTAATTACGTCATGTTGAATACATTCCCCAAAACTAACGGAACTAACAGCGTCACCAACTGTTATAGAAACTAACTGATGCAACTTAACAGCGAGTAATTTATCAAATTATCTAAAATAAATATTAATGAATTCAATGAATTTTGATGAATAAAAGAATCACAGAAATCACATAAAACTTTTGGGAAAATAGTAAATAAGAAATTAATCCAATAAATATTTTCGAAATATTTTCCGTTCAAAAAGAATCTTCTCTAATGTCCCAAAAATCACTCTATTGAAAATTCCACAAAAAATTTTCCTTTTAGTTCAGGTAATCTAAAATGTATAGCATAATACTATACTTACCACAAAAGGACATTTCGATTTACTAGCTTAAGATTGCTTTGCCTACTATAAAACGGCTCCTAACTCAATAAGAATTGGACTCATGACACGAACCAGTTGGATTACAAGACAAAATCGTTAAGAAAAATCAAGTTTTACACGATTTATGACAATTTGTCAAAATATTATTTGAAGAAGTGTCTTAACTGCGTTTGACCATGTGTGACGTATTAACAGCGAGATATCTCATCGGCTGCGACAAAACTGTCATTGCATTCATTGTGTTGGTCACCAGCTGCTCATTGCTTTGAACGAGTATTTAATTCATTGTCTGGTTAAGAAAACTTATCATTTGAATTTATGAAGTGTGATATCTCGTCTGACAATTACTGAGTTTTATTACACATGCAAGCAAACCCTGAGGTTTATTACTTCAGCTTGGACTCTTCTATTTATTACAGTATATTGTAAAAATATCTATACAAGTATGTTCACATATATATATATATATATATATATATATATATATATATATATATATATATATATATATATATTGCCTGTCTAGACACACTGAGGAGTTCTAATAGAACGAAACAGGTCTGTTTGTGGATGACAATATATATGCTCCCCTACCCTGGTAGGGTTGAGCTCTCTAGCGAGAATGTAAACTGTTTGCGTAACACAAGGCTATTCATATGAATCGAGGACTCGGTAGCCGTTTAGCGGATATATATATACAAAAACAATTGTGATACATAAGCGTTTAAATTTCCTTCGCCTGCGCTAGTTTCCTCGTGGCTGAGTGGTAGAATCTTGGATTGGCGTTTGATTCAACCGAGTTTCGATCCCAGCTTCGGGAATCTAGCCTGTCTAGCCGCACTGAAGAGTTCTGATAGAACGAAACAGGTCTGTCTGTGGATGACTATATATATATATATATATATATATAAGTAAAGTTGGTGACTCTAGTCGAGGGCATCCCAAAGGCTCCCTTTCCATTAGCTATTACACCGAAGTGTACGGGAGGGTGCTACTCTTTCTCTCGATTGTTTCACTTTATCCTTGATCCGTACCTTATAATGCTAAGTGTTAAGTCAGTTAGCATCAACTAACATTTTTGAGTCACTGGCGAACACTAGATTTCATAGGTGAATGCTAACGCAAGATGTATTTGGCAGACAGTATTTAAAAAGCGTCAACTTCGAGGAGAAAATCACGAAAGTGTCATTTACGTTGACATTCACCTGTAAATTCTAGTATAACAACAGCTTACCTTTTCTTGGCGTATTAGTTGAGCGAACGAATTTTGACTTGCAGATGTCAATCTATTGTAAAGCTACGTTTACTGGATTGTACACCCGGTGGGGTTCATTTTGCCCTCCAAGCAGCAAAATCAATTCAATGAAAACCTTAATCCACTGTGCTTTAATGAACTGGTTCAAAGTAAAACATGCTGATGAACTCAATCTTATATAGAAAACTTTGCTGAAAAATAAATAACTGAGGATGTAATCACCAACACCATTAAAAAATAAATGCTTGTGATTCTCCACCAAAACAAAATTTGAATAAGAGAAGGACTCGATATATCTAAAATTACCGTTGCTCGGCAACGCCTCAATGCAGCTATTAGAACAAATTAAAAAATCCGTCGGTTACATTAAAAGTCGTTTTTAAATATAAATTGTTGCTTTCCTCTAATTTCAAAAATAGTGTGATCACTCACCCAAAAAGTTATCTCATTTACTGGTTTATATGCAAGTGTGATGTTTGCTATGTAGGCTGCTCTAATCAACGTTTAGAGATTAAAATAAACCAAAGTATTCCCTTGAGTATGCGAAAACATACATCGAACTACACTACGACGCCGAGCAGTGATAATTCAACTTCCGCTATTAGCCGCTATCTATTGGCCAATCAGAGCTCCACTATGCTTACAATCCTGGAAATGGACTGCAGCCATCCATTCTGGGAGTATTACATATGAAAAAAATATAAACCAAAATTGTATATTCAAAGGCAATCCTATATTCCATTGCTTTTTAATAACCTTCTCGGACCATCTGATGAAAACACAATTACCTGTACCAACTCGGCTGGCTTAAAATAATCATTTTTGAATGTGCTTTTCTTCAGCCTTCAAAGATTACCTTTGGTTACCATCCCATGCTTACTTCCTCTTGTACAAAATCGATTGTCACTGTCAATTCTCTGAAGGGAAGAGACCGAAAGAAAGAGTCCCTTTTTTTAGGATTTTGATTTGTTTTTAGGATTTTGAAAATGTCTTAATTCCATGCACTCGCTTTTTAAATCAATATATATATAATGCAAGGTCATTTGTTTTAAGTATGATTTAACTGGTTCGAATTCAGAGTTTTCCTTCTTTTAAAGCAGTTGGCACACCAAACGTAAAGAGATATTAATTACCCATAGCTGGAGAGTGAATAGTTGGATGTACACTTTACCCAAGAGTATTAACGTTCTGTGAATTGTAAATAGCCTCATCCAGGATTTGAAGTCGAGTTCTAGTTTCCATTTCCTATGACAGTAGCCATTACACCTGGAACACTTCTCTCGCTATCTCTTTTACACCCCATATATATATATATATATATATATATATAGATGCATATATATATATATATATATGTACGCGTGAGAGAAATATTCTGATTAGAGAACAAGAAAAGGTTGGACGTGATTAGGTTAATTAAATATGGAGGCTGCTTGCATAATAAGCGCACTTTTCTTTCTCTCTGTCTCTCTCTGTCTCTGTCCCTGCCTGTCTGTCTGTCTGTCTGTCTCTCTCTCTCCCTGGGTGTGTATGTGTTTGTGTACACGCTCACATACACATATATACACAAATAGTGTTTGGGTATTCAGATTAATAGAGAGAGAGGGAGAGCCTTAGATCGATTGACAAAGAGAGAGAGAGAGGAAAAACAGAGAGAGAGAGAGAGAGAGAGAGAGAGAGAGAGAGAGAGAGATGGGAAAGGGATATCAGTATGTTTATTGTACAAGCACACTCCACATTGAACTAACCAATCCACGAACATCCTTTTCTTTTTTTTCAAACTAAATATGCATCTCAAGAGTAAAAATTAAGGACATGGAGGACATTTAAATGAATATGATGGTACAGCTTCATACACACATGCACACATGCACTATATATATGTGTATGAGTTTGTCTTGTGTCTACATTTATTTTCTCTCTGATGACCCACGGACTTTTGAATAACGGATGAAGTATTGCGGGATCATAATGTCATTTTTTTGTGTTTAAAAAATTTCTACTATGATATCATTCTGTATTTTCTTTCGAAAACTATTTGTTTTTATTAATATATCAGTGTATTCTAAGTTATATTGACGAAGCAGTAAATATGCTGAAATTTACTGAGAACAATAGTTATTTATAAATGATTTATTACGGCATTGGAATAAAGAATAATCTTATTCAATTATAGTATCCAGTGTTGGGAATTATCACTACATAAATAAATTAATTTGATGGAAAACTATATTCAGGCAAAAAAATAAATGAATAAATAAAACAAAACAAAAAACAAATCTGATGATTTAAATCTTGGAAGGAGTTCAGCGTGTTGCTGTTGTAATGAGTCAAGCAAACAAATCCGCTTTAACTTCCGCTTTCTTGTGACAGGTCAGATGAGTATTCATTGCCGAGCAGTAGCGTAAGTTATACGCGTTCATGTAACCCACTTAGTGGAGAGTGAGTTAAATGAGTCAGGATTGACATAAGTTTTGTGTGAAGAATTGTAAAAGTGTTTGTGAAATGATAGGTTATTGAAATGGATTGCACTGAACCCGCCATGATGACATCAGACAGTTTTGAATATGTGGTTAAAGGAAGATGTATCAAATAGCATAAGAAGTGATCATTTAAAAAACAAAGAACAGCCTGGAGAAATTTCGGTTTTATTTCATCATTTATGTTTGACCGATGCATACGTTCGTGTTGCTTTCAAAGAAAGCAAGCTAAAGCAAATCTTAAGCCAAGAACAAAAATAACCAACGATGCAAAACCATACAGCACTAAACAAACAACGCACAGAACAAGAAAGCTAAATTTGACTGGATTTCTGAGATTAAGTTTGATAATTTTAATCCCTTAGACTATTTGGAATATTGTCTTATATTCGTAACGTTTCGGCCAATGCATGAGACCGGAAGTGTTCTTTCAGTTGTTTCATGTCGAACTCGGGAGCAAAGAGAATACCTCAATGTAAACCCTTTATTTTATCCACGGTGGGAGGTAGAGAGTTCTAATTCCATTAACTGACTGGATACAAGTGTTAGACTAATGTAAGTTTTACTTGTTATTTACCGGAAGTCAGGATCGAACGTGCCACTTGATGATTTCACTTAAGAATCAAAATCAACAAAAACAAAAATTGCAAAATGAGCTAAGGTAAAAACCTGGTGACCTTAGTCGAGGGCGACCAGAAGGCTCCGTTTTCAATAGCTACTACACCGTGGTGTAGGGGAGGGCGCTATTCTTTTCCCAGGATTGTTCCGCTTTACCTTTTATACGTACCTTATATTGCTGAGTGTTATGCAAGGAGGTATCAAGAACCATTTTAAAAGTCTTTGGTATGACGTGACCTGGGATTGAAGCCAGGACCACTGACAAACTCTCTGGAGAAATTAGGTTTATAAGTCCGAAAAATTCACGTTTAATTGTTCAGCAGGACTAAACGGATATAGGCGTTTGGTTAAAACGCGTTATACAAATGTTTCTGAAGTAACGCAGAAACATTTTTAAGGATGAAATGAAAAAGTAACTAGAACGTTACTTTTTCATTTCATCCTCAAAATTGTTTCTGCGTTACTTCAGAAACATTTGTATAACGCGTTTTAACCAAACGCCTATATCCGTTGAGTCCTGCTGAACAATTAAGTGTGAATTTTTCGGACTTATAAACCTACTTTGAAAAATGAAAGTTTACTTTTAAAGATACATATACATATATGTAATTTCGATATCAGTCTTATTAACAAAAATGAAACTTCTTTTTATAAGATTGGAGGTATTATTTATTAACCAACCGTCGTAATTACATTGGCAAACGTGTTTTTAGAAATTATAAGCAGTTTTTCAACAAGTGCTTCTATTGATTGCTGTAGAAAATTCCAGGAAAATCTTTGAATGAAACACGAGTGGTGTGGACATCAAAGGGATAATGGTTTCCCATTGAAATACGATGAAAAACAAAACAAAACAAAACTATCAAACAAATAAAACAGGACATAAATGCTAGTGAAAAAGTATAAACACAAAAATGAATAAATGAAAAATAAATATTTCTAGTAAAAGATCTGTTAAAGATTTCTTTCCTTTCGAGTTCTTTTTTTTTTCAATCTCAATTAAGATGTGAGATTCAGAAACGTTATATTTTGGTTAAATTAACCTAACCTTTGAACATGCAAAAATATTTTTATGCTTTCTTGTGTGATAAAAAAGAATGCAATTTGCATTTCTACGTTACATTGGAGTGAGGAGCATTTAGCGAAACGGTTATGTTCATAAGAAATAGAATTAGCGAGTCGAGATCAAATCATTCAAGACGCTGTTTGCATTTTACTTTGCGCTAATTTATATGGGAAAAGCATGACTCCATCTGTTTTCAATAACAACTATGGGTAAATATTCGGGTGGATTGAGTTCTTTAGCCTAGACTTGTCAGCCTGTCTCGGAAAAGAAAAATACTGTATTTAAACCACTTAAAATGGACCTTGTTTCAAATTCTACCCTTTCATAGTGGGCTGAGTAAATATATACCCTACATATTGATTTAGAATATATGTATATATATATATATATATATACACCGATTTTTGCATCTTCACATCAAAGCCTTTTGCCTTTTGCAGAGGACAGATGTAACATAGCGGTTCTAAAGAGACTTTAGACTCTCGTTGTGACCAAGTCATTGTAAGAAGTTGACGAACGCGAAACTGTTAAACATACACCAAGGTTTATTTGCTTCTAAGTCGCAAGATGTCGCTGTGAGAAAAACAAAAGTGTGTATGGAAACACGTGACAACTGCGTTTACAAAACAATTATAAGCAATGTACCCTAGTGAGAAAAAGATGAGCTGACACAAACCTTTAACTTTTTTCCTGGTTCTAACATGCTTTTCCGCTGGGTCACATAGTCTAACGACGCTTTTGGAACGCTCCCCCAAATTAAGGTTCGTAAACTTTCGCCCCTTGCATCTTGGTGGATGGTGTTCTACTGTCTTCACCTTGTAGCGTCTTGCCGTCGACTTTTGAAAGAACACAAGTAACCCCCTCATTTCTACCTTTCATGTCTGGAGCAGAAACATCAAGGTCTCTCGCATATGTGTACAATATTTCGAACCTCCAGTTTTCCTTAGTCATTTTTAGCCTTGTTATTCAGCGACTACTGTCAGCTTTATTCATCAATTTATCCATTAATTCAATATCCTATGGACCGTTTAATTACGTTACACAGATGGAAAAAATTCTTCCATTTATTAATGTATATATCAAATGATAGAAGACTTTTGTTCGGGAGTATTTTTAACCCATCAACTCCCATGATCATTACGGTCCTTATGGTTCTTATGTGTTTGATCCTAACTGGGTGCCAGCTCTGTGCCATAACGAGCTTCAACGTTCAAAATAGACTCGGTGAGATAATTTCAAATCCTGTACGTTGTTGATTGCGTTTAAGGTCGTGCTAATGCCCAAACGAAAGGAATAAAATCAACTAGTCTCCCACTCAAGCTTTGCATAAATAGTAGGAAAGACTGGACTCCGCTTTAGAATAACCTCGTGTCGCATCCTGCTTGTGGTAGAGGGGTTGTGTAGATAATACACGGTTACGGTTTTTGACTGTTACAAACTTACCTCAGCAAATATTATCAAGAAACCTGAAATATTTAATTCGAAATATATAATGAGTCCATTTCACTTCAAAGGCTATTCATATCAGCCACTATAAACTTAAAAGTAGTTATATCATCTAAATCAATGCATTTGTGAGTGTATATCTCTCTTGTAAAATCTTTTAGCGAACATCGTTCATCTGAAAAAAAAAAAAAAACACATGACACAACACATGCCATGAATCATCGAATGAGGCTATTGTATGGCACTCCTATTGCGACAGGTAAATGCTATAGTCCCTAAGAACAGTATAGCTACATGATTGATATCGAGACAGAATGTATTATACCCTACAATACTAGGAATAACGACGTTTATTTAAAAAATTCTCGAGTGGGATTATTAAGGTGATTCCGTGCTTTTCTTTTCCTCCTTTCTTAATTCTTTTCTTCATTCATTCTTTCTTACTCGAGTTTTTTTGTTTAAACACCTATGAGAATTCCTTTTTACTGTGCTCACTTTAATCTTTTACAAGATATTATTTACTTAAGCAGCTTATAAGGATCAGACTTATAATCTGAAATACTGGATATAGTTTATAAGTCGTAATATCCTTTTGTCCTAATATGGAGATGCACAGAAATTAATCAGCTCAATTAGACGGGTGGGGTCTCCTCTCCATGCAGCAGCTAACCTCTTGCATAAAGGGTTATGGGGTCGTTTTATTGCACGGGGTTCAAGGTGTTCGGGATTCTTTAAAGAATCCCGATGGAGTTTAGCCATTTTAGGAACCGCCCTACAAAAGGTTTGTTTCTTGGGTCTCCACATAAATCTGACCGTGTCTCATATTCCAGTGCTACTGATCGCACCACAGAATACTATTTATAACTACAGGTGAACCAAATTATGATATAAATGTGAGATTAGGCTGCTAAACGTTGCTATCAGAAAAGCAGCGTCCATTTTGTCTTTGTTTATGATTCTATCATTATTTTCTTTTAATATATTTTTTTTACTTCATTCCATTTTTGAGATTTCTTTCTTTCTTTCTTTCTTTATTTCTTTCTTTCTTTCTTTTACTGAATTCTATATTTGTCATTGTAACCTGTTTACTCTTCTTTTTTTTTTCTCGTTTTTCTTTTTCTTTTTTCTCTTTGAATCGTGCTATTGTTCCTTCTTTTGTTTTTTTGTTTTTGTTCACCAATCTTTCACTCACTGATCATTTTTTACAGAAAAAAAAAAGAAAGAAAAAATTATCTCTTGAGATGTTTACGCATATGACGTGCCAATTTTAAAAATCAACGATTGCGCGTCTCATTCAATTCATTAAAAAATTGCTCAGATTTTATCGAATTGTAAATCAACATTTTTCTACAAAAGGCAATCAATCAAAAAAAGTAAAATTAATTAGATGAAGAACCTGGTCTCTTTCCATATTTTAAAATGATTTTGACGCTTTTTTTATATATCTGCTTTTAAGTAAATAAATAAATTGTCTAAATAAAATAACAGAGGGAATTCGCCATTTTTTCGAAAAACTCAAAAACTGATTCCGGCTAGTTAAAAGCTATTTAAATACATGTTCAATTGGTATATTTACAGATATGATATGATATGATTAAAATGATTTTTGTTAAAACCTGAATAATAATTACATCCTTTTTTTCCTGTTGAGTTTCTAATTCTATTCAAAGGAGCCTAAAGTAAAAGATTTTGATCTCAAGTAAATGCTAAAAATACGACGATCCTTAAACACTTTTTTTTATTATCCCGTGTCCATGACTAATATCAGCAGTAACTTACTGATTAATTGCATAAGTACATACCTTACATTTTCTTTAATTAAAAACTAATTTTATAAACCAAATATATTGTGGTACGTTCCAACTGTCACAGAGGTTGTTATGGCAAGATGATTGGGAACATTTATCGTTATGGAAAAAAAAAGTGACTGACGAAAAATGTTCAGATTTAAACTGATGACTGCGATAAATTAAAGAATTTGAAAACAATAATCTTCTTAGTGAAGTCGGAAAATGGGAGGAAATTAAACCATATCTAGTAATGAGATTCTTGAAATTTGGAGACTTAATCTTTAACTGACCTCTGAATTGCGAGAAGTTAAGAAATGATTGGAAATTATCTAATAATATCTAATAGTGATATTATAGCAATTTTGAGACATCTTATGCCTAAATAGTTTGTTAAATTTAGTAAATGTTATGGATAAGTCTTCGTTATTCTAAGTGATTAAACCAATATCAAATTAATTGAAATCATTTTTTTAATATTAATCTTTCAAGAAAAGCTGATTCATTATAAAATCCGTTTTTTTTATTGTTTGATGCAAAGTAGTAGCAGTGAGTTCTGTAGGTTTACGGTATTTCGTTTTCCACGTTTCATAACGATCGGTATTCATAATCCCGTTTTCAGGACAATCATATGAATAGTTCAACCGTTCCTCACTATCTTTCCTATTTCTTTCTTAAAATTCATATTATGCTGAAGTGCTTACAGAAAGAAACACCAGAGTAATTGTAAAAGCATTACACAAATGTGTTTTCTTTTTTAAATTCAAATTCTCTTTAATTTTGAGTGAGATATTTATTCATTTTCATATATCTATTATTTCTAAAAATCTACAGCACTGGAATTATGTAACACGTAACTGCCATTTAATGAGCCCACTTATGTCAGTGCTGTAAAAATCAATGGATCGGTTTTGTTAGTAGAAATAATGTACATTTCTGTTGAGGGGCAAAGACATAGTGATAGGTTAAAGTGACAAATTACATAATTTTAACAATTATACTCATTCTTATACAAAAAAGTGGAGGAACCCCTGGTGTAATGATTATCGTCGCAGGAAATGGATACGACGACACGAGTTCAAACCTTGGACGAGACAGATTGCAATTCACATAGCACTAATATACTAGAGAAAGGTATAAATCCAATTATTCTCCCTCCAGCTATGGATAAATAGTAGGGCAGGCTAGGTTCTTCAGCCTTGGTGAGGCAACTAGTCTAGGAGAAGGAAAACTCTGAATTCAAACCTGTTAAACTCCGCTTAAAAAATTGACCTTGTGTCATATCCAGCCCGAGCAGAGGGGTTGGTAGATAAGTATACAAAAAAGTGTCTTAAATGTGCTTTTACTCTTCTTAAGATTTATCGATAGTTATATTTTTCACGGTTTGTTTATTCTATGTTTACGAAGTTTGTTCCTATTTAAGGCATTTCTACGACATTACATTCAGTTTGCCCCAAAAACTGTGTTACGTCGCAGATTCTGGAATGTATTAATGAGGTCAGATAGAGTATGACTATATATTTAATATTGCCATCTACAGATAGACTGTTTCGTTGTATCACAACTCATCAGTTTGGGTCGATGCGCGAGATACTTCCAGCTGGGATCGAAACCCGGCTGACTTACGCCAGTGAGATGTTTTACTCCAGAGTTATCGGCAACCTTGGTGAAAGCGAAGCAATTCTACGTATATATATATATATATATATATATATATACATATATATATATATATATATATATATATATATATATTATTTTCCTTTATTTACATCACGCTTAACAAGTAGTGGAGTATTCAATTCATTAGAAGAACTTTGCATTACGCGTGATGGCAACTGGTAATTCCCCGAGAGAGTGCTCTAATCTCGGGAACCCATGGAATTGGTCAATAATATACGGGCAAATTGACGAGGTTTCGCTGAGTAAACTATTAGATAATCTCCATGCATCTTTAAAGTGTAGAAAATAAGTTGATGCTGACTTTCTTAGACGTTTTAATCGAAAAGAGAAAACATGCTTTTGTCTATAGCAATTACAGGGAAGCCATATTCACTGGGTTTTATCTCAGGTGGAATTCTTTTGATCCTAAAATTGAAAAATTAATCAAATTAAAAACACTCACACTCCGCTTAATTATAAATTTGCTCGCAAAATAAATCAGAACAGCAATGTAAGAAAATCACTGAAATCTTCCTTTCCAATGGTTTGTCGGAAAAACTTATTCTGAGGAATATCAATTTTAAATTTTTTAAATTTAATGATAACAAAACGTGTGGACCCGCAAAATGTCCAGTTAAAGATACAATTGACTTGAATTAGCAGTCAAATTGCTGCAGAAAAGAATCAATAGATTTTTTCCGTAACAATTTAAAAAGCACAGCTTCAGAGCCAAATATGGCCATGATACTGTGCATTTATTCCATTAAAGTATGTACCACTTTTGGTACTTGGAATGTGCTCTCCTCTTTTCATTAGAATGTAACCCTTAAATTATAATCATGTTTCGATGTTTACTGTTTTATGTATCCATGCCTGGCTTATAATGTTGTTCGAACCACCAAAAGATTAGGGATGATAATCGATCGACATGTACCCGGCTCTTACAAGTAAGTCCATCCGGGTATTTACCGGCGGATGAGTCTGCATTTAGTCATCATTTAATGAACATTAATATTTGCTGTGAGAATTATTCAGGCAAGTGTTTCAATGTTTTGCTCAAGATCTGGTCAAAAATATCCATGAAACTCGTCATTACTTTGACGCAACAGATCTTATGGAGAAAGAGAGAGAGAGAGAGAGAGAGAGAGAGAGAGAGAGAGAGAGAGAGAAAGAGGAAGAGGGAGAGGGAGAGAAGTGGGGTCACCCATAAATTACAATTATTGACGGATTAATTATTTTTACTTCATAATTATTTATCTTTCTCCTTTCCTATTAGATTGCACTCATTGTTTTCATCATCATATTCTCATCGACCAATGTTTTTTTTTTCATTTCAAAAGTGTCGTTCAAAAGGCTCCAAAGGATTTATTTTAATCGATTTAAATCCATAACTTATTAAAGTCATGTCCTCATTCCATTTTAAAGCAGTATTCCATTTATATAGTAACAATATATATATATATATATATATATATATATATATATATATATTACAACGTTGATTATGAAGAAATTTCTAAATATTTGGATGTTCTATTCAGAGTTCACATTGTTAAGCTCTTATAAGATTTCCATACTTCACTCCTCTTTGTTGATTGGTTAAAGTAATTCCGTTTCTCCTTTCAGATATCCTAAATCCAATAGAATATTTGCGTTGATACTGGTATGATTTGGACAAAATAAAATAATTGAGTTTTTACGTCCTCTGATTTAGAAAAAAAAATGCAATCAATGCGTCTTCGTAATCAATAATGTAATCACTGCGTTGTCTGAAATTGTTTTACGTCGAGTGTCTGTTACACCCGCCAAACCTTATCTGCAAGTTCTTTAGGATTAAGTAAAAGAGTAAACTGATTTATAGACGTTTGCAAAGAAACGCAGACGTACTCACAGTATATATTACTTCTTTTCTTTTGTTCTTTCCTTAGTCTCTCTATCAGTTTGTCTCTAACCCTCTTCTCTATCCCTCTACCTCTCCCTCCCCCCCTCTCTCACCATTTACCATTCAATCTCTGTGTGTTACGTATTTTCTGCCAAATTTTCCAGTAAACCGATATCGAAATAAATCTAGTGTTTTCACTTTCACTGAAACTCATGTTTGACTATCTTCTTTCGTCTATTATCTAATTTTCATGATTTCTCTCTCTCTCTCTCTCTCTCTCTCTCTCTCTCTCTATTCACATGTATTTTTTTTCTTCTTTCAGTCTATATCTGTCTCTGACTTCATCTCTCTGTCCCATTTCCGTAATTTCCTTTCTGTCGTTCTTGGTGTAACAAGTTATGCACATTTTAGCTACAAGCGTGAAGTAGTTTCTTTACACTCGGTATTGGTTGTGGTCGAACAATGGCTTCTTTTTCTTGATCTAACTCTTTCAGCAAACTAATATTGAAATAAATGTATTGTTTTTATGTATTGTTCTTCAGTTTATTCAAAATCCACTTATACTGTCTTTTGGAACATCTGATTTTTTTTTTTTATCTCTGTCACTTCTTTCTTTCTTTCTTTCTTTCTTTCTTTCTTTCTTTCTTTGTCGGTATTTCGGTCTGTCACTCTCTCTTGAGGTATTTATGATATTAAGTTTAGTAAACACGAAATGAAAAGAAAACGTTATTTCCCAATACGAATGTATCAACACATGCATACATAAACAATACATAACACATCTCCACTCATATTTCCGTTTATTTATCAGTTTTAACGCTATTTCTCCCTCTGTCTCGATTTTTATACACACAATCAGATAGACACACACGTTCATATATATATATATATATATATATATATATATATATATATATATATATATATATATATATATATATATATATATAAACAAAAATGATTAAACACATTGGAACATTGCCTTGTAGTTATCTTATAATTATTCCTATCAAGTTCCGATCTTTGGTCATTGTCAGGGAATATATTTTTGTGAACAAAAGCTTTTCTTTAGAAATTTTAAAAATAGATTTTAAAGAGTTGATACAGTATAAAGTAGCAACGAAAACGTCGCATATGCAGTCGGTGAATGAAAATCACTTTTTTAGTTTTTAACAGCTTTAACCTGACCATATATATATATATATATATATATATATATATATATATATATATATATATATTCATATGAAGGCTTGAAAAATCGAACAGCTTTATACAAACATTTTAGGAAGTTGAAAAAAAGCGTTTAACCCCTGAAATTCAATGGAGTATATCAAAAAAGTTGAATACTCCAAACTGCTTTGTTGGTAGATGAAAGTTGTGTCTGGAAGAAAAGAAACAAATTATGTTATACCTTGATCCTGGTAATTTATTAAATCAGAGATGTGATTTAATAGCTATATGTTGGCATAAAAATGATTTTTTACTATTTAAAAAAAAAAAAAGGAAGTGAATGATTAAATAAATAAATAAATAGTAATGTTTAACTATGATTTATTAAATTGATAAAGATTTTGGAATTTGTAATTTATATAAGTAAGCTTTATTCTATTATTGTTATTTAGGGCGGTGTAAACATTATTATTATTAGTTTTAGTTGTTTTTTAAGGAAAAAATAATATACCAAATTTAGATTGTCTGAATAATTTTGTTATAAATATTTGAATTTTTGTGTTAAAGTAACTGTTATTGTTGTCTCTGATTTAAAGTAGGATGACACCGGATGCAGTTTTACTTGCCATAATTCTTGTTATATATTGTGTTACCTGAAGGTTTTGTTTAGCTTTAATAGAAAAGAGTAATAAGTGTTTTTTTTTTTGTTTTTTTTTTGTCTGGTTGTAAATGTGTAACATTTATTTTATTTCCATTTCGGTTTGATCTGATGAAGTTCAGTTAATTTTGTAGGGCATTGATTTTTATCAATGCTTTTAGCTGGATGGAAATAAATTTATTATCCTAAAAAGACCGATTTTTTTTTGTTTTTTTTTTTTTTTTCTTTTGAAATTATTTACGCTGTGGATTTTATTTACATTCAGGCCTTTACCAAGAATATCTAAAATTAAAAATCCATTTTTGAAAATTTTTTATTTGTCCTGATTGGAATTGTTCCCTATTCCGGATTTACTGGATTGAGTAATATATATATATATATATATATATATATATATATATATATATATGTGTGTGTGTGTGTGTGTGTGTGTGTGTGTGTGTGTGTATGTGTGTGTGTGTGTGTGTGTACGTTTGGTTTGGATTGGTTTATTTGTTTAACAGCAGATCAAATTGTTTATGGCAATCTGCTGTCAAAATTTGAGCCATTGGTTGATGGTTGATGACGATCATAACAAATATGTTATTTTTAAATTCCAGTTTTTATCTGTTTATCATTAGCATAAGGTTTTGAGTGTCCGCCAATGGTCCGGTTCAACCCCAGGTCGGGTCATACCAAAGACTCAAAAAATGTATTTGATGCCGCCTCGCTTAATACTCAGCATTGTAAGGTAAGGATCAAGGGAAAAGTGGATCAATCCAGGAAATTGAGTAGTTCTCTCCCCCACATTTCTGTGTTGTAACAATTAAAAATGGAGCCTTCGGGTCATCCTCGACTATGGTTGTTAACTTAATTTTTACATTTTTTATGTGGTATCAAATTTTCTTATCCTTAAAAATAATTTTCACATAATATATCTACAAGTAATCGAACCTTATATCAACATTTGTGAAGTTGATGTATTTGAACCATAGATGAGACAATAACAGGTATTACCACTCCTGTTCAAAGTAGGCCTCTCAATAATGATAGAGAAATGTTGTCCCCCATTCTACTGAGCTCGAGAAGTCCAGCCACTCCATACAATTCAGTTTAATTTCATACTTAGCCACCACGTTTTGGAGTGATCTAAAGATGCAGAGGGCGTATTCTGATACCGATTGGCAGGGTGAGTAAGTATCTGTGTGCACAATCATCACAATGAACATATATGCATACGCGAAAATAAGAAAATAAATTTATATATATATATATATATATATATATATATATATATATATATATATATATGTGTGTGTGTGTTTGTGTATGTATGTATTGTGTATATGTGAGAGAGGGAGAGACAGAGAGGGATAGAGGAAAAGAAGGAAAGAGAGAGTGTGCACCAACTCTGAACTTTACAGTCTTTCATGCTGCAATAAAATTGCTACTGCATAATCTTGCCTTGATTGTTGAAGGTCTTCCATGTATGGTAGAACCATATTGACAGCAATCTGTACGGTATCGGTTGGATGTTCTATTAAGCCAAATTATAGGTCCAACACAGAAATGGTATTAAGATCTGGGGAGTTTGCTTGTCACCTCAGCACTCTGGAATCTTTTTCAGGTTTTTGAAACCGTACAACACGTAAAATGTGATAGTTCGAAATTGTCCCACTGAAATATGAAGCTATAATAGTTGGAGGTCACTCTCATGAAGAGATTAGCATAGATAGCTTCAGTGATATTGAGCGAGTTAGTCTGAGAGAAAGTAAGTTAAGTATAAATGATAGAATCTTGTGTTTCTCAGCCCAAACAGCCACAAAACCTCAATTGGCTTGTTGTTTTCTCAAAGTGTACAATGATGCTATTGCCTCCTCAAGATAACGGCATAAGCGCACCCCACACACCCGCACACACACACATACTCAGAGGGAGAAAGAGAGGGCATATATATATATATATATATATATATATATATGTATATATACATATATATATATATATATATATATATATATATATATATATATTCAGTACAGAAAGTGAAATTAGTCTACTTACTATATGTTTTTAGAAAATTTCTTCAATGCTGTCACCCTTCTTTCATAGAGCAGCATTTAATCTAGTTCAGTTTTTAAGTTCATCACCTTATTCACAAATTTTATGATACTTTGTAATAATGGACGTTTTTTTGTTTTTCTCGCTTCCTACTTCCGTTTTTGAGCAAAGCAGTAGTTCAATTAATTGTGCAGGGAATACATTGTATTTTATAATTGTTTTCTTCAGCCTATTTCTTATCTGATGATTATTCTTTGTCAATGCATGAACATTTTAGAGATGAGACCAACTTGAAGTGATGAGATCTTAATTTCTTTATATATATATATATATAGAGAGAGAGAGAGAGAGAAGGGGGAGAGAGGGGGGAAAGATAGACTAGGGGTAGGACAGAGAAGCCCAGGAACTAGTAAATCTCTTAAGAATTTTAATAAACAAATGTAAATATTCTTATAAATATAGGATATCAAGATTTTGTAATTTTCTGTGAAATATTCATTCAAAGTATATATTTTAGGAATTACTCATAACTAAACTCTACCACAGTGGAACACTGAAACATATATATATATATATATATATATATATATATATATATATATATATATAAGAGAGAGAGAGCGAGAGAGAGAGAGAGAGAGAGAGAGAGAGAGAGAGAGAGAGAGAGAGAGAGAGATGAAGGAGGTAGATATTTTTGGACTGCTATATTTTCATATTTTTACGAAGGGTTTTGGTTTTCAAATCAGGTGAGATCAGATTCTGAAATGGTGAATTCACGATAGATCAGGAGACTTACTCTCGGAGAAATATTGGCGTAGAACAATCCACTTACGTTCATATAGTTAGGCAAAACTAAATTTAGTAAATGTATGTCTTTTCTAGATGTGCTAGCGTATTGCTTTCTCCATAATCGTTTTGTTCAATTTATTCTTTGGTTTTGTTTTCCACTTAATCTACAGGAGTTATATATATATATATATATATATATATATATATATATATATATATATATATATATATATATATATATATATTCCGTTTTTTAAGTAAACAGAAAGCATACAAACTTTCTCATATTACGTCTCTTTCTCTTGGCCATTGGGAGACCACATCTACAGTAAAAGATTTATTCTTTGTG
>OY757911.1:77793228-77805728 GCA_963585895.1 Sepioteuthis lessoniana
ACACACACACACATCTCTCTCTCTCTCTCTATATATATATATATATATATATATAGGAGTAGGTATCATACAATAACTGATGTTAATACAACGGCATTGCTTCTAACAAAGCCTTCATCAGATGGTGACTCTGGGTTTAGACATGGTTTCCGGGCCGAAGCATCATTACCACTAACCCAGCGTGCCTCAGCAGTATCTGACGACACCACCAGAATTTGTCAGATTGTTGTCGCTCCGTGGGATTGCCAGATCAACGCTGATGCAGTTGGAACTTTATCTTGGATCTTTTCCATGTATTTTTTCTTGTCTGATGGGGGAAGTCCAAGATTAGTTAAGAAAACGGAGGTTTAGTTGGCATTAATACCTCTGCATTCGACTTCGATAGGAAATACATTCGTTATCCAGTCATTTCTGACATATTGTTCTAGCAGATCTTCATAATTTTCCAACTTACGCTGATGTGCCCAGTCGAAATTTTCTTCATAAGGGACCGTTAACTCAATAACGAAAATTTCTTTTGCTTTAACGGACCAAATGACAATATCTGGACGCTTTGTCGTTAACGTTATTTCAGTTGGAAATATGAAGTTATGTTTTAAATCGGTTGCAACGTGCCAGTCCGTGCAGCCCTCAAGCAATGATGGTTTACACATATTTTCACGTGCAATTTTCGAAATATTTCTTTCTTTAACGAACTGAATTGCTTTGTTGTTGATAATATTTAGAGATTTATTGGAAGTCTCACAACATGTTTTTGAAACCTCTGAAAAAATCTCCAGGAATTCGTAATGTCTCCGGGTATAGCTTCTTAGAGTCTACTCACATCCAGTGAGTATATGTTTGAGGCTCTCAGTTTTCCCACATGCTCTGCATCGGTCGAATGTAGTTAACCCCCAAGCATGAAGGTTGACTGGTGTTGGTAAGACGTCGTAGACTGCTTTCATGAGGAAACTTAATTTCTTTGGTTCCATGTGTTTGAGGTCTCTCCCTGTGACAGCTCTGTCTTTTGCATTCTCCCACTTACTCCATGTCCCCTGTTTCCTTTGTTCTACAGCTGCAGCAAAACGCCTAACTTCATCAAGATGATGAATTTCTTCCGACACCATTTTTCTTCTGTTTGCCGTGGATTCTTTGTGGATGTAGGCCTAGACCTACTTTTCCATTTGCCACGGTGCCAATTATTTCTTTCACCCTGAGGGCCGATTCAGCATTCTCAATAGCTATTTTTTTCTTCCATTTCCGACCGGTTATCACAGAAGGCTGGGCATTCTTCACCAGTGGATCGCAAGAGTCACGCAGCCTTTGGAAGAGTCGCGCTTTTCCTAATTTATATTCCTCAACAAGTGACAATGTTGAAAGTTTTAGTTTTGTTGATGAACTATATAGTGCCACGTTTGTTAAGGAGTTAGGTACTCCCAACCATTTTTTTTAATAAATTTACTGATTAACCGCTCCATTGTTTCAACTTTTGTAAGTGATACCTCATATATTTGCAATGGCTATGCTAATTTAGGAATTAATCCAAAATAAATGCACCATATATATCTTTGTTCATGAGGTCACATTTATCAATGGAGCGTAATCCATTTTGTAGCTATTTCCTTAGGTCCTGCCAAAGATGTTGATCAGTAAGTGGTAGGGAGTAGCAGCGACCGAGACTCTTAACGCTTTTTTTGCGGATCGTAGGGATTTCGTTTCCACTGACAGAAAACTTTATTTCTTTACAGTTTCCTTTCAGCAACGATAAACTTCGGCACTTTGAAGGCTTTATTATCATTGCAGCCCATTTGAAGAGCTCTTGGAGGTGGGTCACCAGTTGTTCCATGTGTGATCTGGATTCTGCAATTAGAGTTACATCATCCATAAAAGCCTTCATAGATGGACCGGTTATTTGATTGGTGTTGACATCGGCACTACGTAATATCATTTCCATTATCAATACGAAAAGTAGTGGAGAGATAACACAATTCATCATGATGCCAATATTCAACTTTTGCCAGTTAGTTGAATATTTATTATTAGAAAACCTCACATAAGTACGTTTAAAGTACGTTGATATGATGTTTTTAATGTCCTCTGGAATTCATAAGAACTCTATTGCTTTCTCAAGTAGTTGGTGTCTTACTGAGCCATATGCGTTTTCGATATATATATATATATATATATATATATATATATATATATATAAATGACACTGGGTTAAAATACGGAGAGACTACCATAATCATATAAACATTTAGATTCATATAAACGCTTAGATGCTTTATGCGTTACTCAGTATATTATTTATGTCTTTTTCCTCTATCTATCTACCTACCTATCTATCTATGCGTATGTGTGTGCACATGTGTATGTGTGTGCGTGTTCATGCGCGGTTATGCGTGTGCGTGATTGGATATGTGTTTTTATATTTCTTTCTTTCAAGCAATGATTCATATAAACTGCTTCTGAAATGAATTTCATGTAATTGTGAGCAATTAGCTCTAAAAGGCCTTTCCTTCCTGTTTATCAATGTTCAGATTATCATGTTTTCATAAAAATATCTCGGCTCGGCGATTGATAAAAATCTCTTTATTTCATTTTTTTCAAAATAATTTTATGATAAACGCAGTCTCCATCACGGCATGTGTTTTTGGAATCAAGGTTTTCTTATGTCATAAACCTATTTATTTGATCTAAGGAAGATACTCAACGAAGTCCTTGTTTTAAAACTGACAGTGAGATCATAAACGCTATCAATAAGTTAATATCAATATCGCCACTCTCTCAATAGAAGATTTGGGATCTTGAATATTAATTTGATTGAAGTTAATTGTATAAAAGCCGTTTATTTTAAACCCTCACATAGATATCGGTAGGTATCGATGTACGTCGTTTCTTCGCTTTTTAACAAATAAATCTTCAAATGAAAAAAGAACAAACAAACTAAAGTTCGCGTTCACGGCTTCAAAAATTATATTCTTGTCTAAAGATTAATTTGAATACGATAGAAAAACTCAACAAACCTTATTTGGTTTTGGTTCTGTATTATTATTTTAATTGTAGCAAAATGTTCACACCAGTTTTAGCTGTTGATATATCCCCAATAACTCTAATTGGTGGTATTTCACTGTAGTCTGAGTGAGTCTCCTTCAGTCTCCAGGACTCTTTTAAGAATTCTAGATAATCTTAACAATATTGTGGCTTGGGTTTTTCCGACTCTTCTTCTCTACTCCAATGCCCAAGTCTCCATTATTATCTTTGTGAGTTTTTCACCACAGTTTTAACAAATTCAGGTATTAATTCTTTTGATTTATGTTGTAGAGTTAAGTTTCGAAAAAGTTTTATCGTTCTACCGAGGAACTCCTTTTTTACTTTTTCTTTAATTTCCGTTTTCTTAATAGAATCTGCTCATAATTTGTAATTTCCTTTCTCTAATTATTTTAATGCTATCTGATTGGACAACTTTAGCCGCTTCTTTTTTTTACTTATTTCATTATAAACTTGACACTTATCAAAACTTAAATTCATTCTTATAACTTGGCCGGATATTTCAATAGTTTATATTAGAATTTGAAGTTCTTGTTCATTTTGTCAAATATCTAAATATTCATGTACATGAAGTAGTTTATCTTTTACTCGACTTTGTATATTTGTAGCCACCGTTGAACTTTCTTGGCATATAATTCAGTGGCAATTTCTATGAGAAATAGTAGTGACCATAATGAGCCTCACAAGAAGAAACTCTTTTGGATTTTTCCCTCTATTAGGATTTGTCCACATGATACTAATTCCAGTATCCCTTTTCCATTGCTATCATGAAGATGCTTACGTCTTCCTCCGATATCGTTAAAATTTTGAGACGTTCTATTATCCCTATTTTATGGGATCATGACATATGCATTTCTGTTGGATAAATATACCGGGGTTACATTTTTCCTTTTGTTTTCATATTCTTAGTAGAATGCATCTATCTATGTACGATTATCATTATTATTATTATTATTATTATTATTATTATTATTATTATTATTATTATTATTATTCATTAGAGTTTTTCCCATCAGCATAAGCTGATAGTCTTTCACTGGAGATTGAGTGACAGCAAGTCTCCTCAAGTCTCCAGGACTCGTCTCAGTATTCTGGCCGTTTTCAATAATGATGTTGTTTGGATGGTATCCACTCGGCTGCCAACTTCCGAATCTTCCAGGCCCTTTAATAATCCTTTAGTTACCGTGCCAAAAGCACCAATCACAATTGGTATTATCATTATTATTATTACTTTACTCCTCGGAGATTTCTTCAGATCAATGTTAGCTGATGATTTTTCTCTGAAGTTTTAGTGACAGCAAGCCACATCAAGTTTCCAGGATTCTTCTAGCCGATCTAAATAATGCTGTAGTCAGGATGGTCTCCACTAGTCCACTAATTTTCAAGTATTCCAGAACGTTTACCAGTCCATTAGAGATTGTTCAACGTGCACTAATTACAACTACTATCACCTTCATCTTCAAGCTCTATACGATTTTTAGTTCTCTGGTAAGGTCTAGGCATTGATCTTTCTTTTCGTTTTCTTTTGATTTAACTCAGTGGTTTTCCGGGCTGATTTTCTTTATTTTGTTTTGTTTACTATCACTAAGTCTAGTCGTCGATTAGGTCATCTGTTTATGTTTCTCAAGAGAATTTTGTGCGTTTCATTCTCCAAAATGGATTCTGGGTTATGAATATACAACTTATTCTGATGGTCAAAGTTTAATTTCTTGTACAATTCCTTGTGGATCACCTTCCCAACTCAGTCGTGCCTAGTCTTATACAGTTTTTTTTTTCGCCAATTTGCTCCATCAACTTATTATACGATTGACTGGTTCGTCTCTATCACCTTATAACCTACATTTGCTATTTTGTTGTGTCATCTACTTTTGCTATTTTGTTGTATCTTATCTATTTCTAACCTTATGTCGTTTTGTTTTATTTGTGCTGCTGTGAGTTGAAATTCATTTTCTCTCGTAAGATTTCCCTTTCCAAGCCATGTCCATGTCTTCTCGTGTGAGATTCCGCTTCTTTGTCACTTGAAGTATCCATAGAGTTGTTTTTCCCCATTTTCCTCTTATAGCAATCGTTGTTCTGTTGATTCTTGTGTTTGTGTTGTTTCTAGTTGCAGTAATGAATCTTTCTTTGCTCTTTTTTTATTTAGTCTTTGAGATGTCTAATCAATATATCGACGTTATCTTCAATGCTGGTGTATCCTCTTCTTCTTTATTTTCCTGACACATATAGTCGGTCAATATCATCTCTGGCATGTCAGGCCTTATGCATCATTATGAGTTTTCTTGTTTTCTGGTCAATTCGTTGACTTTAAGAATTGACCGGAGTTTCTTACGCGGGGGGACAGCCAAGGTGTTTATCCCTTTGAGGAGAGTTCTGCTATGTAGTTTGGTTTGGAGTAGTTTTCGTGTTCCCCTGTGGTATTCTTTTTTAATCTATTCTTTCACCTTAACATTCCTTTTCTCTGAGCGTTCTGATTTTTTCTTGAATTGGTAGTTCTATTCCTTTCGTTGTTTTCTACTTACATTATAAACATGGTACTTTTTTCTTTGACAAATTCCATTCCTATATCGTTTCTGTATATATTCAATGCCCTTATTAGGATTTCCAGTTCTTTTTTATTTTTGGCATATAGTTTGATGTCGTCCATTTACCTTAGATGGTTGATTTTTTTGCGATTTATGAAGTTTGTATTCGCCTGTGCATTTCCTAAGTGTGTGATTCAGTGGCACCATCGCTATTACAAAGAGTAATGTTGATAGCACATTTCGGAAGATTTCTCAAGGGATTTCACCTCAGCTAAGCTTTTTACTCTAGCTGTCAGTTCCACTCTCCAGTTTTTCATGGTTTTCTTGATAAACTTTATTACTTTGTCAGATATCTTGTATATTTTGAGATTATTATTCAGCTTTGAAGGATCATATTATATGCTTCTTTGTTGTCATTCACTACATTACATTTTTTTTCGTCTAGTTTTGCCCACCATGACAATGTGTTGATCAATCTATTGTAGATGACCTGTTCCACTTGTTTCCTTACAGCATCCTTTTTTTATTTTTGGGAAACGTCCAGAACTTACTAGCGAATAATGAATATCCACCCTGATTGGTGCTGTTGGTATTTTATTATTATTACTATTATTGTTGCTTTTTTACACCAGCTTTAGCTGTTCCATTTTTTCTGGAGTTTGGTTGACAGCAATCTCCTCATTTTTGCCAGGTATCTTCTCAGTATTCTGGCCAATCTCAACAATGCTTTATATTGGATTATTTCGGCTCGTCCTTCAATTTCGAACTATTTCACCACCATTTGCAAGCATTTAGTGACTGCTGAATGCGCGTCAGTTACAACTACTATCATTGTTACACAGCTTTATTTTAGTTCTCTGGCAAGGTCCAAGTACTGGTCACTCTTTTCGCTTTCTTTGTGATTTATTGGGAGGGCAAAGTCTACTTTATGGTATATTCTCTTTTTTTTTGTTTATTAATTACTTTTATTTAACGAGGTGTTTACTGGTAGATAACACACCGATTCTAACAATGAATTAGGTTATCCAAAAGAGAATAACCTAACTCGGAATATTCGGTAGAAAGAAGAACAGACAGTTGAAGTAATATCTTAACATTTAGTTCAACATCATTCAAGGAGGGAAACTAAAGTTCCGTCCCAAACTATAAAAGAGTCACAATGCGTTCGAGAAGCTTGAGGAAAAGACCATACAACAAAGAGATGGAAACTTCTTACTGCTCTCCAGGTCTGGTAAAATGGGGAAGCGCCATGTGAATCGGTGCTGAGAGGAACGAATACGTCTGACGCTTCTCAAGTCCTATCAGTAAAAGAGGTGGATTTCCGGGTTCGCCTTGTTATGTAACCGGACATGTCACGTGGCGTGAGAGAGTTCTTCAAATATTATTACACGGGACATCACTTGATTTCGTCATCGAACATAGGTAATGTATTATTATTATTATAATTATTATTATTGCTCTTGTTATTCTTAACCCAAGCCTTAACAGTTTGTTGTTTATTTTTCAGTTTTTCTTTAACTGAGTTTCAATTATTGCTGGTTTCCCCTCTTCTAATATCCTGGGTAAATTTAGCTGTGATATTGTCTGGATGGTTGCAATTCTTCCTTTGATCTCCAGTTCACTCAGTCTCTCTTCCAGGTTCTTTTATACTGTCCCAAGAACCACAGCTATCATTGGTATTCACGTCACTAAAGGTTTTATAACTTCTTCAGCTCGCTGGCTTGATTTTGATATTCGTACAACTGTTCGGTTTCTCTCATTTTTATTCTGTGATTCAGTAGAATGGCCATTATTCGCTAGATAGCAAGTTTTCTTCTTCATAAACTATTGGTCTTGTCTTGAAGCCAGGATTGTTTAATTTGTTTCATCTCAGTTATTATTAGTGCCTTTAAAGTTTTTATTTAGAGGCCATTAATATCGATATCATGTCACATCAATCAGTTGTATTCATTCGGTACCCGCTTGAGAAATTACAATAACAAAGATGAGCGCAATCGAAGAACCAATACTCTTATCATAAATTGGAAACGGGACTGGAAATAACAAAATCCTAACATTATATTAACAATATTGCTCAAACAGAAATTTCAATATGTTTTACTATTTGGCCGTGTTATGTTAACGCATAAATAAAATTATTACTAAATTTTTTAAAAGTTAACGCATAAATAAAATTATTACTAAATTTTTTAAAAAACTTTTCCCAACCAGCATTAGCTGATGGCGTTTCACGGTAGCCTGAGGGACAGCAATTTCCCTCGAGTTTCCAGGACTCTTCACAGTATTCTAGCCGATTTTAACAATGCTTTTGTTTGGATGTTCTCCACGCGTTCTCTTATTTCCAAGTCCTCCAGTCCCTGTCCCTATCCTTTGGTGACTGAACAGAGCGCACGAATTGGTTTTACCTTCACGTTCATGCTCCATATTTTTTCATTTCACTGGCAAGGTCTAGGAACTTATATCTTTTTAAAATTTCATTGTTTTACTCTGTGGTCAGCTTGAACGGCAAAGTTCACAATTCGGCGGGTTCTCCTTATTTTGTTGACTATCCCTAGGTCTGCTCGTCGGGTCAAAATTAGATAATCCGGTTGTATCTCAGAAATATAGAAAATTGTGTGTGTTTCATTCTCCTGGATGGATTCTGGGATTTGCAAACAGCATTTGTTCTTATGGTAAAATTTCTTGCACAATTCTCAGTGGATCGCCTTTCCCATCCAGTCGTGTCTAGTTTTATATTCTTTTTACGCTAATTTACTGCATTCCTTTATTATATGATAGTTCATTTCGTCTCTATCACCACAGAATCTACATCTGCAGTTTTATGGCATCTTTTCTATTTTTACTTTGACAAAGTTAGTCCTTATGGCGTTGTTTTTGCGCTGCTATCAAAAGAGATTCAATTTATTATTATTGATTTATTCGCACTGGCTTGCTTATCCAATAAACTCTCGGCAAGAATTTCTTTTGAAAAGATTGGGTGTAAGGTTTACAGCTTCAAAATCACATGACCTTATTATAGTATTAAGAATAAACGTGCCAGTTAAATGCATTTAAATAATTGGCAGTCTGGGCGGTCAGTTTCTTGATAAAACAGTGAAAATCACCTCGTTAGGCTAAAACGACTTTGTTGAACTAAAATGGAATTACCACATTCGTGATACCCTCCAGCATGGTATATAAAGCGAATAACCTCACCCAATCCCTAAATTAAATGAAGATTTTGGTTCGAACTTACCTAAATGAATATCATATGAATAAGGACTGGGATTAATAATGTCCAGAAGACTGCTTTTTAACTACCAGAAGTGAGAAATAATCCGAATAGATCAATGTGCGTAGGTTTCTCATTTCGTCTAGCATAGATGGTGTATCAGTAATTTTCGTTCGAAATTATCACTGTGAGCCAAGTTCAAATCTAGAATGGGGCTCTTTATATTTTCCTCATTTTAATTCTCTTTGAAAAGATATGAGTTCACTTCTCTCTTCCAAGCTATGATTAAATATTTGGGCTGACTATTCTCTGTAGCATTGTAGGCGACAATCAGGTTTCAAAATAGTAAAAACTCTGAATTCAAAACCAGTGGTTGTAAGACTAGCTACTCCACAATATAAAAAAAAACAACACCTGCTTGCATCTGACTCTTCAAAATTAAACTCAAGAGATTTGTCCGTGTAGCTTAGTGTCAACATACTGGATTGTGATGTCATAGAAACAGAGTTGGAACTCCATTCCTGTGATTACATTCACTTTTAGACCAATACCCTTTGGAAATATATGAAAAACTTATATCCCAGCTATACCTTAGATACTAACATAAATTTCCTTCTAAAATTACATTAAATAACCTACGAATATAGATATGTGATTAAACAAAGAAATCAAACCAAATCAAACCTTATCTTTTGCCAAATGTGGTTCCGTCTTTATGATTGTCAGTGATTGCACATTTTAGATCATTTTAGATCATTATTTTTTATTGATCTATGACGTAACAGGATCAACCTTTTCATCTATACAGAATTGGAAAGAGCAATTTGATCAATAGATTCTCAAAACCCTTCAAGAAGTAATATATATATATATGTGTGTGTGTGTGTGTGTGTGTGTGTGTGTGTGTGTGTGTGTGTGTTTTATACGACATCAGAGGAGACAGTTCGTATAGAAAGAACTGTTGAAATAAATTTATCATAGCATAATAACTGTTGACTTTTCCTTGATATTACTGATACATATTTGCTCAGCATGTGAGTTTTTCTTTATATTTTAGATATTTATAGCAATACATCATTTCTGAATTATATGAAACTTCTCATATATTCTATTTATGAATTATTTCATATAAGTCACTTGTGAACTTGATTTATATGTATGATGCGTATATAGAGAAACATTGATTTACAGCCTAATATACTCTACTTAGGCATTACCTCTAATAATATCTGCTCATTTTATGAGTATGAAACATGAAACTCGGAGTTAAAAGGATGCAACACGGGGATTTAGTTGTACACCGGTTTTTAAACCGACTCTGCCGTAATGACATAGAGTTCTTTTGGCATTATTTTTTAAAACGACTTATCCCTTTCAACTTATTGATTCTAAAAGAAGTTAATTTCAAATGACATAGAACATTTTTTGCAATTTTTTGCATTATTATTGTAACAATTTGTTGCATGAAACTTATTGATAATTAGCGCTGTTTGTTTATAATATTTTGTTTGAGAAAAAAGAAGATTTTATTGTTCTTCCTGTTTCATGGTAATGTAGATTTTAGGATACAGAAAATAAATTAAAAAAGTTCTATGGAATGATTTATGCTGGTTAAATTGTTGTTTCGTTTATAGACAATAAAATTAAGTTAAGTTGTGGACCTTAGTCGAGGGTGACCCGAACATTCTCTTTTCAATAGTTACTACACCGGGGTGTAGGTGAAGGCGCTATTCCATTCCATGGATTGGTCCACTTTACCCGTGATCCTTGCCTTATAATGGTGAATGCTAGGCAAGGTGGCATCAAGTACCATTTTTGAGTCTTTGGTATGACTCGCTCTGGGATTGAACCCCAGTCTCCCGGACCATTGACGAACATTCTACTCATTAGGCCAATGGCACAATTATAGATGATAAGGAAACAAGTATTGTTGGTTCAGCCCCTCGGAAACAGATTGGATGTAACAAACATTTTTTTATGGGAACAACAAGTCTTTGTGAATATAAATCCCGTCTTTTAAAACTCTATTATATTAAGGTTATTTGAGTTCACGCTTAACTAGTAATTTATTAATTTGAATGGCTTTGCATCTTTCAAATATAACTCAGTTCCACACACACACACACGCGCATATATATGTATATATATATATATATAGTCATCCACAGACAGATCTGTTTCGTTCTATCAGAACTCATCAGTGTGACTAGGTATATTAGCTTCCCGTAGTTGGGATCTTAACCCGGTTGACTGAAACGCCAATCCAAGCATCTAACCACTCAGCCACGAGGAGCCAGTAGCAGCGAAGTAAATTTTAAACGGTTATGAATCACAATTACTATTGTTTACATACATCCATTTAACGGCTACTGAGACCTTAATTCATATATGAAGTGTCTTGCAATAAATGCTAATGGCAACACGATTACTTCATTCGCCAGAGAACCCAACCCTACGGGGTAGGGGAGTATATATCTCTATAGACATCCACAGACAGATATATCAGAACTCATCAGTATGGCTAGACATATTAGCTTCCCGTAGCTATATATATATATATATATATATATATACAATTTTCCAAGTGTGTTTTAGAATCATTGAATCTGTCAACATTAAAGTGCTGGAAACAGTTAAGACATACATTGAACGAGTATCTACCTGTAGGCCTAACATATTCCACACGACATTTCTCTTGTAAAATTAAAAAGACCGGAGAATGTCAGGACATTTTCATAACTTTCTGACCTCTAATATTTGGCTTATTAACTCATTTTATTTATACCTATGGACTACAACATCTGAAATGTGAGAAGGCGTCCATTCACCATCACCATCACCATAATACAAACGATTCATTGAAGGCAGACATTGTGAATTAAATAGCCGATATGAACAAGGAACATTTCATCCAGGTATAGAACTGTTTCTGGTCGCCAGTTCAAGCTTTCAAATATAGTGAATGCAGTTTTATTAAATCAAATTTTGAAATAACTAGTGAACAATGAGCATATCGATTTTCATGAAAATATACGATATTTTTTGCATAGATATATTTGTTTTTGCAAAAGTTCAGTTTCAGCCTCAATCAATCCTCAATTCACACACACACACACACACACACACACACACACACTCTCTCTCTCTCTCTCTCTCTCTCTCTCTCTCTCTCTCTCTCTCTCTCTCTCTCTCTCTTTATACACACACACACACACACACACACACACACATATATATATTCACTTTTAAAACTTCTTTTTTTAAACTTGGCCACATATGAACCCAAATATGATTAACATCTGTGTTTACGAAAAATCATAGATATATTGAGCAAGATATCAAATTACCGTCGGTGGTAAGAATACAGTTCTGAAATCCAAGGAAGTACGGAATAACCCCATCATTGCCATTACCCCCAATTCCACTTGTCCCATTGTTGTATGACCAGTTAGAGTTCTATCTTGGGGTCAAATAGATTTGTTTGGAAATTATGAATATTAAATAGGAACACTTGAAATTATATCTGTGTATTATGTTGGAATAGATTCTTGAAACTATATAACTGCAAAAAGACTGAAGTCATGATAAAATAAAGCAAGGTTCGTACGACGTAAAATCAACTAAAAGACAATACTTACTTGAAAATTAGTTTTTACAATTACACATGATAAATAATTTTACGAAAGACACATTTTCATTTAGAAATTATTTTGATAAGCAAATTGGATACTTTTGCC
>OY757911.1:77810728-77835728 GCA_963585895.1 Sepioteuthis lessoniana
TTTGCTCAGCATGCCAGTGGTTAAAAACGTGACTGAATATCTAATTGTCAAAACCTGTTTAAACCATGTCAAAACAAAGTTGCTTCATCTTGAACAGAAATTAAAAGGTCACTATTTGTATGAGTGTTCAAATATTTATGCTGATCGATTTCATTTTAAAGTAAGCTTTTTTCATGAGCTTTCTTGCGCTCTCTCGTAATGTTTTTCATTTAATTTCTTTGTAAAAGTTGTATGTAAACGAGTAATTTGCATAAATTACAAGTTTTTGTATTCTTCAAAGAATTATATTTTAGCAGTATTCCGTAAACGGACAGAAATTTATGATGAGTAATTTCGTTCTTACGTTAACTTAAATTAAATCATCCGTAGAATGATTCTTATGTTTAATTTAAAAACAAAATCAAAACATATTTAATCAAAAATATCTGAATCTATAAAGGAATAAATATATTTCTCTCCTCTTCCTTCTCTCAATATATTTCCTTTTCTCTTTCTCTCTCTCTCTCTCTCTCTCTCTCTCTTTCTCTCTCTCTCTCTCTCTCTCTCTCTCTCTCTCTTTCAAATTCTTTTTTTTTTCTCACTATTGTTGTCCGAATTCCATTCTTACCCCTTCATGTTTTGTTATAAATTTTCTATTTTTCTTCACTTTAAACTTATTCTACTTTCATTTCTTTATTTCTTCTTTTTTTCTCAAGTGTTTTGAAATGATTTTAAGCCACATTCATTCGATTATCATATATACAGACAAGTGCCACTGTAAGCACCGGATCCTAGCAGATCAACAAAGTTAAATGACATAGATTCTGTTCTCGTTCCAAGATGAGTGACAACTTAGGACCGGTAGGAAGTGATACTGTCAGAAACCTCTGTTCCAGATGAAATAATCTTTCCTAAAGAACGTCATTATTTACTTTTGTTAGCACACCAACACAATATTCCTTCTGGAATCCATACACACCATAAATCCCGATCCACGTATGAATAATTCGGCCATGTTACACGGAAACTAAAGTAATAAAGCAATATTCTTTTCTATTACTTCCGTATTTTTAAGATTAAGATATAAATTTAGAATCTGTTTAGTATATCCGGATTAAGTAACAGATACGTAATACGTAGGATCATAGTGTTTTAATTTATATTTGAAATTTTGTCTCCTTGCCAGAGAGTTGAAGAAGTAAAGGAACATAATGATATCACTGATACATATCATAGTCGATGTCTTAGTAATAAGCACGAAAAACGAGAAAAAATATATTGGCGGAATTGAAAATCAGAGGAAGAATCGATACTGTCCTAACAATAGAATTGCTGAAACCAAGTACAATAATTATGAGAGCTCTGGATAGCTAAAGAGACTTACTGTTATGTATTCTTCATTTAGCTTTAAACAATCGTAAAGAGATATGGAATCTAGTAAATATATGAAGATTTAGACATGTGATTTGCTTATGGTGATGAAGATATGTGTTGAACGATCTAGATATTTCTTATTGGAGGATATCAGAAAAATGAGGTACCAAAGTACCATAGTTTCTCCGAACAAAATATGTTTTTATTTAAATTTTGATTAATAGTGTTTCTTTGTCCTAGACCGGTTGTCATACCCCACCCCAAAAAAGCACAATCTACCATGCTATTTTTCAATAGCTTGAGAGGGAAGACAAGAATTCTTGCCTTTCTCCATAGCTTTCGCCTGAAGTGAAACAAAAATAGATTCGTTTAGGATTTAAACTAGACTTAATGAATCCATTTGTCAACAACGATATCAGTTAAGCAATAGGATTTGGAGTAAAAGTTTATAAACACACAATTATTTTATATCGTATATAAATCGCTTTCTATTTTGGTAGAATATTATATCTTTTCCATGAACACAATTTCTCCGCCTTACTAACCTGAAACCTGAAATGAGGCTCCTTTTCTGGAGTTTTTGAGGAGTTTTGACTAACTATCCATTGTCATTACTCTCAGATCCATTCTGAACCGGAGAGAGAGAGAGAGAGAGAGAGAGAGAGAGAGAGAGAGAGAGAGAGAGAGAGAGAGAGAGAGAGAGAGTACTTGTTAGGCCCTTACCAATGGTTCAATAATTTTTTTTATCATTAAATAGAATTATTGATGTTAGATGAGTATACTTGATACCATTGATAAAAAAAAGGAAATTATTCATACAGAAATAAGTTATGCTATAATTCTTTTTACAAAGATTGATAATTCTCGAAACTATATCAGTGTGGGTAAAGAAATGACTGTTATCTTTAAATGGGAATCATTACTTTTAACCATATGAGAAAACATAAATTGTTTGTATTAGAAAGATATACTTGATATAAAATAACTGTGCAAATAAATGATTTTTATCGTCAAATAAAAGGTATGAATTTTTTGAAAATATTGCTATGAAATTTTTTGAAATATATTAATGATAATCAAAATGAATCAAATTTTGGGTTTAAATAACTGAGATTTCTTTATAAAATGACAGATCAACTATCATGGTTGATACAATGCCAATGCGAACCAGGTCAAAGAATAGCCGTGGTACTGTTTACAAGGTGGATAAGAGGGGTCAAATATTTTTCAAGAGTATTTGTCCGAAAGTAAATGTAATAGCGTTACCAGAGTTTAAAATGATTACGATGTAGTTGTCCAGCATGTTAGACACTACACCACAGAGACTCCCCTCATAACCCATAAGAAGTTGATATACCATTAAACAAATATACCCAACCAAACCATAAACGATTGACAGAATTTACCGATAAAGGAATTACAGAAAAAAATGCTTCGAACCGATTCCTTTATTCCATTGAACTAAACGTGACGACTGCATAACCTCAAAGAGCAGAATTGACCCCGTTCCAATGTTATCAATCCGAATAGCTTTCGTTCGCGCCAACTTTATCTAGACAAATAGGAGCCTAATGAGCACTTGTGGATAGAATTCGACGAACAAACGCACGTAATACACAAAGGAACAATATAATAACTTTAATAAATTCCATTGTTTGCCAAATTTCTCTTTGGAAAATATACGCTTTAATTGTTCAGCAAATCGGAAATATTTTGTTCAGGTTGGATGCAGAGCCATGATGATGCACGATATCGTGTTTGTTACAAATTTAACTTAACGAATGACACACTGCTCATCTTGGCACAAAGCGGAAGTTAAGTTGCATGTATTTACCCACTCCCTCCACCACGGGCAAGATGTGACACAAGGTCAATTTAATTTTAAATGGAGTTAATCTAGTTTTAATACAGAACCTTTCTTTTTCTAGACTAGCTGCCTGAGTCAAAGAACCCTGTTTATCCTACTATTTGCTCATAGTTTGGGAGACAGATGGAATTATGCCTTAAAATAGTTTGATGCATACAGCTTCGACCTGGCTTTTCATTCGAGTTGCCAATTCCATTTCCTATAGCGATAACCGTTACATTAAGTGTAATTCCAAGTAGTTTTCATATAAAGGGAAACTTTTTTGTACTATAACTGACTGATGACTTTTTATGATAGCATTATTTTGCAAGCTTTGGCACTCAACCTGTGCAATGTGTATGTATTTTAAAAATCTATAAGAAAGTGTTCATAAGAAGTGAAGAACTACTGCAACTGTTATTGCCAAACAAAACACTAACATGACATTTAGGCATTAACACATGTTTTAAAGCAATAAGTAGGCACAGACAAATTGAAATAATTTATATGTCCTTTTATATAAATTAATGGTTATGGAATGATTTAGTTTATACAAAACTACCGACTATTTTACAAAAAAACGACGTTTGATATTTTTCTTAGAACTCACAAAGAAAGATTATACGACACAAAGATAAAAAGACAAAAAAAGTCTTTATTTTCAAAAAAGTTAACTTTTTTCCAAACAAAAGACTTGAATATATTTTTTTCTTGCGCTATCTAGTACAATCAAAACGTGTACCTTTATATACTACCCAAAAGAAAATCTTCTATATTGAAATTTTGTATACAAGAAAAAATGTTACATTAGTTTGAAAAAAATATAGAAAATTTAGATTATGGTTCTAATTTCTAGACTTTAATAGGAATATGTCAAAATTACAATAAATACAGAAGGATGTCGTTATAATTAATTGCCACTAGTATCCGTTTTAATTATTTTTTTGTTACGGTAGAAATAATAAAATCCAACCATTTTAGGTTATGAAGAACCTTAACTTTTTATAAAGAATGATTGATATTGTATTTTGTTGATTTAGCTACAATAATTCACTTAAAAGTTTAGTAAAAAAAGAATGTTGAAAAGTTATCTATGAGTTATAAAAAAGCAAAAGAAAGATTGAGTTCTTCAGACGGTTCAGGGTTTTTTTTTTCTTGTCACGAATTCGACCTATAAATGCTTGCATTGAGTATAACTATTATCTCCTCCATTAGTAAATTGTAGATGGTAATAATAGCAGTGAAGGATTATTATCTCACTTTCTCTCTATCTACACACACACACACACACACACATATATATATATATATATATATATATATATATATATATATATATATATGTGTGTGTGTGTGTGTGTGTGTGTGGATAGAGATAGACAGATAGACTGAGGGGGAGAGAGAGAGGGAGAAATTAAGTCTGGCAATCTCCTTACACTGTTTCCTCACACACACACACACACACACAATATATATATATATATATATATATATATATATATATATATATATATATATATATATATATAGGAAGGAATCCATATTTGAAAGATGTTTTCTTTTAAGATTACTAAAAAGCACAACCAGAGTTTTTATTATTAGTTTTCTTCTTTTTGTACAAATGGAACCATTTTGTTTTTAGTGTTTTTCAACGTAACACACACACACACACACACGCGTATATATATTTATATATATATATATATATATATATATATATATATATATATACAGAGTTTTTGTATATAAGTTCTAGCTGATCGTTCTGCATTTGCTCTTCCATATGAAGGGGTCTACTGGAATATATCTCTTATGAGTTCGTCCTTATTTCTCCAGTAGTGTCCCTCATGTCTGGTTAATCTAACTTGGATAATTTTCGTGATGGGTTTTAGGTTGTAGTACAGCTCTGTTTTGTGGGGTGTTGCCCCCAGGATTTGTTCAATATTGCTCGCAGTGTTCTAGTGTAATTGGCATCAAGGTTTTTCTCACAATGTCTAGGTAGCGTCCATGTAGTGCATCCATATATCATTATCGATACGACCGCTGACTGGAAAAAACTGCGTTTTATTTTATCGGTCAGGTCTGACTTCGATATGACCGATAGTCAATTGATAGCTGTCCATGCCTTTGCTACACGCGTGTTGATGTCTTTCTCGGTTGATGTGATACTGCTTCCTAGGTAGGGGAACTTCTCCTCTAGTTTCAGAGAACTACGATTTAGTGCGGAGATGTCATCTCTTTGATTAAAGCACATGTATTGAGTCTTGTCAACGTTGAGATGTAGGCCCTGCCAGCAGCTGCTCGTTCCAGTCCATGCGGCTTGGACGGGTATATTTGCCAGAAGAACTATGCCAGTGGCGTAGTCCACGTCCGTAATTGTTTATGTGGAGTACTTTCTGTTTCTTTCCTTTTGAAAGACGTTATCTTTCATTATATCTGTAGACGTTCTAAGCACGTAGTCTCGGCAGATGATAAACAGGTTTGGGGCTAATGTGTATCCTTTTAGCACACCTGCTACAATGTCGAAGTAATTTGTGTCTACATCCAGGGAGCGGACTTTAACATGCCAAAGGTAAAGAGGATTTGCCTGGCTTTTGGTCTTAGCCCCAACATCATTCTTTATTATATATATATATATATATATATATATATATATATATATATATATATATACTGTATCTTTTTGTAATTTCGTCTCTTAATTCCGGGTTTGCATGTGTGTGCTTGTCTGCTCATATATATATATATATATATATATATATGTATATATATAAGCGTGTGTGTGTGTGTGTGTGTGTGTGTGTGTGTGTCTGTTTCTCTGTGTGTGTCTGTGTCTGTGTGTCTGTGTCTGTATGTGTGTCTTATAAAATAGCTATGTACGAATGTTTTGCAAAAAAGCGACAAATGTTTGGGATGCATGCTCATAAACACAAACAAAAATCCACACAAAAACAAACACACACACACACACACACACACACGCATATATATATATATACATATACAAGCGTACATACACATACATGTATATATATGTATATATAAACATTGATATTCTCAAATAGTTTTACGTTGAATACCATCGGCTGGTATAGTATATATGAACATCATTATTTATCAAATTGCAATGCGTATGCCTAATCGTAGTATAGCGAAGGATGCAATTGCGGTGGTTAATAAATTTAGTCAATTAAGTTTACCATCAACAAAATTCATTACTTTTCTACAGAATATTAATCATATATATATATATATATATATATATATATATACGCCTGTGGGTGATTATGTGTCCCTGTGTATACATATATACATATATATTCACACACACGCAGAGACACACACACACACATATATATATATATATATATGAGTTCGTCCCTGCTTCTCCAGCAGTGTCTTGCATGTCTGGTTCGTCGAACTCATAAGAGATGTACTCTTATGGAACCCCACACATGGCCGTACAAAAGCAGGACGACCAGCACGAACATACATTCAGCAGCTGTGTGAGGATACGGGATGTTGTCCCGAAGACCTGCCTGGGGCGATGAACGATAGGGAGGAGTGGCGAGAGAGGGTCAGGGATATCCGTGCTACCAGCGCGACATGATGATATATATATATATATATATATATATACTTTCATGCATGTCTACTTGAGCTAAAATTTTATCCAAGTTAATGAGTATTTGCTTACTTATATACGAGACAAAATTAACCGTCACAAGATCTCATGTTTCATGTCTGCTCATATGATTAATGGATTCATGCGGTTTTTGACAGTATTCATTTCGGTGACATGTCATAAGAATGTTTATTTCAAGTGTTCGTGAGCCGATTTCAGTACGTTGCCGAAAAATACACAATTAATAAAATGCATCGGTAGAATCACCACAAGCACACAGTGTCGAGGTACAATTACCATGATATGTAAACTATGGTTCAACAAAAACAAACCAATTGAAATTTATATAAATCAAATTTATCATAAAGGCATGTGTGTGTGTGTATGTGTGTGTGTGCGCGTTTGTTTGTGCGCGCACGCCCTAGTGTATATGTATGATCGTACACACACACACACACACATACACACACACGCATTTATATATGTATATACGAGTAAAGAAACGAAGAATTATATAAATAAGTAAAGAAAGAAAGAAAGAAAGAAAGTTTTATTTGGCGAATGGTCAAATGTGGTGAATATAATTATAAACCTTTGCAATTCAAGTTAAATAATCCAATTTATAAATGAGGATATATTTCGGAATATGTTTGTGTACACGGTCCGCAGACGCTTAAAGGAATACATGAATGCCCACTGAAAATACAGAAACGGCCATACACATGCAGACACATACGTACACGCTAACATACATATGAACACTCGCACACACACGCACATATATATGTTGTCATCCACAGACAGATCTGTTTCGTTCTATCAGAAATATTCCGTGTAGCTAGACAGGTTTGATTCCCGAAGCTGGGATCGAAACCTGGTTGACTGAAACGTCAATCCAATATTCTACCATTCAGTCACAAGGAAACCAGCGAAAGCAAAGGAAATTTAAACGCTTATGGATCACATTTGTTTTTGTTTACATATATATATATATATATATATATATATATATAAATGTAAATGTTTGTTACTAACCGATAATCTCCAGTTTTATACCACTAATTGGTTTAAAATATTGTGAGAGTATTTTATTCGAATACGGGCGTGTTTTTATGTACTTAATATCCAAAAATATTACAATAATTAAGAAAAATATTTTTTATAAGTCGTTTTTCCCCGAGAAAGGCCGAATGCAAATAATGAAAGTAAACATTACTTTCGTTTTCCAAGAATTTTATACGAGAATTTTTTCTGCTTTTATCACTTTTCTTTCTTTTTTGGTTAACTTAAACAGAGACACTAAACTTTAAACCATATTTCGTTTAAATTTCTTTTAATTCTAACGAATAGTTTACTAAATATTTTCTTTTCTTTTTTCAATATTCCTTTTTTTTTTGCTTAACTTCGACGAAAGACACCCATTAAAATTTTTTCTTTCTTAAACCATATTTCGTCGGTTCAGTAGTAACGAATTGTTTACTAAATATTTTCTTTTCTTTTTTCACCATTTCTTTTTTTTCTTTAACTTCAACGAAAGACATTCTTTAATAAGTTTTCTTTCGTTTTATTATTATCGATAAGACACTAAACTTTAAACCATATTTCGTTGGTTTCTTTTTTTGTTTAACTTCAATGAAAGACATTCTTTAATAAGTTTTCTTTCGTTTTATTACTATCGATAAGACACTGAACTTTAAACCATATTTCGTTGGTTCAGTAGAAACGAATTGTTTACTAAATATTCTATTTTCTTTTGTCAATATTTCTTTTTTTGTTTAACTTCAACGAAAAACATTTCTTAAAAAGATTTCTTTCGTTAATAAACTTTAAACCATATTTTGTTGGTTCACTAGTAAGTAAATTTCTGTTTTATTCTAAAAACTTATTCTTAAATTTTTTCTTCAGTATTGATATCCAATTTATTTTATTGTTTAATAAATATTTTATGGTGTGCCAATTATCATATTGCGAAATATTAAGCAGGCCAAGCTTCGTAATGGCACACGTCTTTCAGTAAAAAAATTAATGACCAACATCATAGAAGCAACAATTTTGACTGGGCCTTTCAATGGTGAAGATGACCTCATTCCGCGAATTCCTATGATTCGAACAGATATGTGATTTCAATTTAAGAGATTGCAATTCCCAGTTCGAGTGGCATTGGCAATCACGATCAACAAATCACAGGGACAAACTTTAGAATTGTGTGGCTTATATATATACACTGATTTCTTCTCACATGGGCAATCATATGCTGCCTGTTCCAGAGTCGGCAATCCAGACAATCTATTTATCTACACGGAAAATGAAACTGCAAAGAATATTATGTATCCACAAGTATTGGAAAATTATACATATTAGAAACATGCATTTTCTTTTTTTTTTTTTTCCTCATTTAAACAAACTGAGCCACAGCAACGCGTGGCCGGGTACAGCTAGTATATATATATATATATATATATATATATATATATATTTCTGTTATTGTTACAATGAATTATACAGAGTACGTTTTGGGGGTAATAATGCGTATAACATTTTCTGCTGAAACCATCAATACATCCGTATAAATATTTTTTTAAAATTGACTAAAAGTTTAATCCTTTAAGATACATCTCTTCTATATTTGTGGATGTTATTCAGTATTCACTTTAGCAAAGTTTTCACACCAGCCCTAGTTTCACTAGTTTTTAAGCAACTTCAAGTCTTCACTATTTTCCATAAGTCTTCACAGTATTCAAGCCGATTGCTACGGTACGAATGTTTTGAACTGCTTTACCCCACTTCAGATGTCAAAATTTTTTTCGAGGACACTTGGGAATGTTTCCTTGGGCTCCTACTATTATTAGTCATACCGTCGTCCTGTAGCACTATATGGGTGGCCCGCCAAAGCAGACGATTCCTTTGTTTTGGCGCGAAACCAGACAAAGGATTCTTGGACCTGAAATCTCGCCGTATCCGGAAGTGGTAAGGGGACGCGAATGAGAGTTGGCTGGACAAAGGAGCTGAGAGGCAGTTGGCGACTGGAGGGCGGTTGGTGACTGGAAAGCAGAGAGTTGGCGTGGAACCACGGAGAGATGCGGTCGACTCCGGAGAGAGTAGCAGACAAGATAGGGTCCAGCGAAGAAGATTGAGTCAAAAGATGTCGACATTCCAGTGCTTGTGGAATTTTCGCTAGTTACCCACGCTAGCAATAGTCCGCACACGGAAATGAAGTGTTGCATACCTCCTTCTGCTCTTGGTTAACCCCAAGCTTTGTTCGTGTTTGTAGGTTGTCCTTCTATTTCCTCCTCGATCGTATTCTTGTAGCGGTAAAGAAATGTGCGTTACCCCGCTCGGACCACTAGTTGATCACCGGTGCTGAGAAGAAGAAAAGGTTCGAGAAAGAGGATGAATGTGTGGTGGGGGGAGAGGGGCGTAACGTTACAGTCCGTCATATGCCTGAGTTTTTTGTTTTTAAAACGTTCTGATTAGATATGTTTTTTGTCCAGATTTGTGAGTTTTCCTGCACTGTTTACTACTGATAGGTTTTTATTTTTGATAAATAGTTCAAGGTCTGATTTTCTTATCATAGATAGTTGATCCTTTTTTTTATTTCGAAATTCAATTGAACACCAAGAGTGAGAATTTCCTAAAAAATAAAACCAAAAACGAAAACTATTTGCATATTTGGTTTTGTTTGGTTTTGCTTTATTTGGTTTCTTTTTTAATGGCACATTAACATTTGTGGGTGATTAAATGCTAAAACCATCTTTTTAGAAGAGCGGTAGTGGAACTATTTAATCCACAGTTAAAAGGATAAGTGAGTTCATGCCTTTCCCTTGAATATTTGTCCGAAACTAAAAGAAAAAGCACGAATAGAATTTGAACTCACTTAATACGATGTCGTAGTCCATCACATTAACCACTACATCACAGACATTCACAAAGTTCGGAACGGTGCAGATAGTTTGTATGGCCCTAATCTCGTACCTTGTACAGTTCATAGTAGATCACCTACTTTATCCTGGGAGCGATGGCAATGAAGGGGTACCCACATTCCTCAAAGCTCCAGCTTTACTGGAACCTCATCATCAGATTGTTTAGAGTCATATCCAAGACATTTGTTGGTGGGGAGTCACTTATCCGCAGAGATTAAAGTAATTTTTTCTTCTGTCCCAGGCGTCTGGGCTACAGATGAATAAAGATATTGCTGCTAAAAAGAAAATATTGAAAAAGAAAGTTATAGAATTCAAATATTTCTGTATTTGACAAATAAAGAATTAGGATGGAAGGTGATCAGTGAGTAGTAGAGTATTTCAACCCTTGTTAAGTTATTTAATGCAGTATTCAGTCTTTATTTTTGTAAGGAATTATTTGGTTTCAAGGAACTAATAAAAATAATCCTGAGTAAACAACTATAGCATCAAGTAACTATTGTTAAACTTCTTATGATAAATATTATGCGTATAATATTTAACGCCGAATTAAGTCATTTTGGTTTGGTTAGGTTTTATGGCATATCAACCATTGTAGGTTATTTCATGACAAATCCATTTTTATTCATATAAACAGTTCTATTTCAAACAATTCAGTTCCGCATAAGTACATTGTTTAGTCTGCTTGACCGACTGATAGAACCCTATCAGTTGCTACCACTCCGGATCAGAGTGAACTTGTGAGCGATGGCAATGAAGGGGTACCTACATTCTCCAAAGCTCCAGCTTTACCGGACCCTCATCATGAGATTGTTTAGAGTCATATCCAAGACACTTGTTGGTGGGAGTCACTTATCCGCAGAGATGCAGTGAGTGTTTTCTGCAGCCCCAGACGTCTGGGCTACAGATGGATAAAGATATTGCTGCTAAAAATAAATATTGAAAAAGAAAGTTATAGAATTCAAATATTTCTGTATCTTATAATAAATATTATGTGTATGCCTGTCTGTAACCGAAAGCACGTCACCACCGACGACACAATTCCCTTAGTTATTTTTGATATATTCTGAATGATTACTACGTAAACGTTATTAAAACATAATTAGCTTCTTATCTATTAAAGATATATCTGTTAAAGTCTCACTAAGTTATATATACATCAAACGGCCCAGGTTATTCGCATTTAAAATCCAGTACTCTGTGTTATATATCATAAAGAATTAAAAGCTTTCGCAGTATATAAGTAAAGGTGACGACCGTAGTCAAGGGCGACCCGAAAGCTTATTTTCAATAGCTACAACACCAAGGTGTAAGGAAGGGCCCAATTCATTCCTTTGGATTGCTCCACTTTACCCTTGTTACGTATCTTATAATGCTGAGTGTTAAGCAAGGAGATATCAAGTACCATTTTTGAGTATTTGGTATGACTCAGCTTGAGATTGTATAAAAAATTATTTCTAAGAAAAAAATCACGCCGACCACGTGTAACACTTGATTTGGCCAGAGGAAAAGGGAAAAGGGATCCCAGACAATAGGGCACAAAAAACGTACCTCCTCTCCTTGTCGGGAACTGCTATTGCGATCCTCAGTGCGAAATCGGGGACCAAACTGAAAACAGGAAAAAATAGCCGCCGGATGGGTTTCATTACCCGCTTCTTGAATAGCCGATAGATATTTAAACAGGCTGAAGCTTCCCAAGAAATTAATAATCAAACGAAAGTACGAATTTGGGGTCCAAACCAAAGGCAGGAAAACTTAAGCAAGCAAAAAGGTTTAATCACTCGCTTTTTGATTAGCTGATGACCTCAAAAAGGCCAGTAGCTTCCCAAGAAATAAAAGTAAAATTAAACGAAAGTCGACTACTGAAATTCTATCAAGTTAAACATCTGAAAGAAAATTCAAGCGATAATTCTGCTGAAAAGAACTTTAAAGAAGACTCAAAATTAAATGAACACGGAAACATTTCGACAAAACTAAAAAGAAAAGAAAATACTCAAATTCAAAGAACTTTACTTCCCTTACACTCTCTCAGATAAGTTACTGCAAATTGCACTAAAATTTGCAACACTTTTTTTCATCTCTTTCTTTCATGTTTCTTTTGTATAAAATTCCTTTTTAAAAACTTTATTGTCTATGTCGTCTTTTCGAATCAGTATCCGAACTAGAATGCTGCGGAACATACCGTTTGAACTTATCATTTTAGATTATACACTAAAGCCCCTTAAAAACAATACCCAGTTAAATACTAAATTTGGCTGTTAGTGTCATTCCTTTTTCTCCCTAATTTTATCTCTTTCAAATTTTCTTTAATTGAAACCCTGACTCTGGGGCCATTGGCGAACACTCTACCCAATTACAAATTTTTGTAAAATCGGGTTTATAAAGCATGATTTCATCAATTAATCTACGTTGCATGTTCATCTTTTAGGCTTTCAAATCCCATATGGTATGCATTGCTCAGCGTATCAACACACCAGATACTGTGTTACTACCAACCATAATAGGTACCTGCCATGGGCAAACTGCTTCAGACGCATGATATCCGCCCTAAACTTGCCGAATAATATATATATATATATATATATATATATATATATATATATGATAGAATACCAAATATCATTTAATCGAATAGGACAAATCAAACTATTAATATGTAATGCAAGGAAAATAACGCAAGGACAGTTATGTCTTCATATATCGGTCTTTCTTGCGTGCGTGTTTTTATATTCCAAACTCTCTCTCCATATATATATATATATATATATATATGTGTGTGTGTGTGTGTGTGTGTGAGTGTGTGTGTGAGGGAGGGTGTTTTCACATATATTTATTTAAGCATTCACAGATACAGTATATATATATTTATGTGCGTGCGTGCGCAGGCGCTGCCTCCAGTATGAGCCTATCTTAAATGCATTTGTATTTATATTTTCAAGTATAGTCTGTCAGATTTATTCGTACATATATATCTGAAAGCTTTTTTATTCTCATAAATATGTATACACTTGGCCATGTCCCATTCTGGGAAGGAAAAACGATCTCTTTAACTGTATTTGTTTGGGGGATGTCATCCATATGTAGCAATACTTTCCCGATTGATTTATTCAGTTTTGAAATATTTGTAACTTTATATTCAAAAATTTCTATTCTCAGGACGTCTTTAATCTGCATTCTTTATTTGATTCCCCAGAAAATTTCAAATAAAAAAGTACATAGGATTTACTCCCAGTTCCTTTCGGTTTTTAATGTCAGTTCGTAATGCGCAGAATTTGATACGTAATTATGTTTATTTTAACAGAAGATAATAATTCCTTTTTAACAATGTGATTGTTCTTTGGTTCGTTCGTTGGTTTGATGTAATATTGACCCTTGGATTATTTAATGTAGATGTAAGTTTTATTTTCTGCAAGTAATCTTATTGTTATAAAATAAGTATTCCTGTACATCTTCTTTATGTAGAGGAATTTTATCGCGAATTGAACTTCCATGACCAGGAAACACTTGTCCTATCTAAAAGTATGGATTCAGGTTAATTGGCCACGTAACTACCATGACTAGTTTATTTGGCATCGGTTGTGTGGGATGTGGATTGGTGTCTGCTTTTTGTGGTCACTTGTTCCATCTCCAGTGGGGGAGATCACGGTATACACCGCTGATGAGACCTAATAGTGTCGAAAGAGTTGTCTAGTGTTTCCGTATGTCACGCGCAAGTGTTCGCCGGATTTTCTGGTCATGATTATTCAATTCACAATAAGTATTCCTGTTTAGGAATCGTAATTTAAAGAATTAAACGATTAAATGATTTTGAGAATTCCTTTGTAATACAAACGATATTGAAACCTGCAAATGGTTTCAAGTAACCAATCATGCAATTATAATTATTATTATAATTGACTGAGAAAAGGGACCACAAAGAGAGAAACTGAAGATTTTTTAGTAGTAGAGCAAAATAACACCATAACAATCATATATATTAAAACGGAAATTGATGATTGGCAACTGAATAGCAAATATTGGTTATTTGGTGACAGTGATGAAACAGTTAATCTCAAAATAAGAGAATGCCGCAAACTGGCACGAAAGAGTATACAACTCGGAACCTATTAGTGGGAAAAGTGATCCACAGGGAATTTTGTAAGATATCAAATTTTGACCATACTACCAGATGGTTAATGCACTAACCAGTATTGGTATAAGAGAATGGGATGCATAAAATTCTATGGAATGATATAGAAATTGATCACTGAATGCTAATCTAAAGATAAGACATAGTAATAACTTTAAAAAAAACAACAACTCCCAACTTGAGGATTTTGCCGTTTCGGTAGACGACAGCGTGAAAATGAAAGGAAGCCAAATGATAGGCAAATACTTGAATATCCCAGAGAACTAAAAATATAGTGTTAAAACTTGTTAGTGCGCAAGGAACATCTCTTATACTAATAATTTTCAAACAAGTATATTTTAACAATCGATGAGGCTCTAAAAATCACAAACATTTAAAGTCAGACTTGACCTGGTCGTAATGACAATGAAGGATTGACACTGTACTCCCCAGGGCTCGATTACTGAAAACTCAACACCGGATTCAGCTTACAGTCTAACATAGGATGATACCAATTGCTTAAACTCTTATACTTAAATATAAATTTTAAAAAATACATGAGGGTTCATTTTAGACTTTCAAAACAAAATATTTCAAAGTAGCAGAACTACTTGTCTATGACGGATACGTTTTTGTTGATAAGGTTTTTTTGTAAGGTCTGTAGAATGGTTACTTCAAAATGATTCTTTGTAGGCAAATATTTTCCGTCTTAGATAAATAATAGGTTTGTGCTGGAAACTTGCTCTGCTATTATAGCATCAACCTCTCTTTTTATACAACTTTACATATTTGCAGTTATTTTATCTTTCACGATATATATATATATATATATATATATAATTAAGCTAGGGTAGACACAGAGACAACGACGCTAAATAACTGTTACTTTCTAGCCTGTATGATCATCTGATTAAATAGTTCCCTTATGGTAGGTAACTGGAACTTTAACCCTGCCTGTGGTGAAATACTTGGTAATGGCAAATATTTTAGTCTGTTTTATGTGTGAAATATTTCACAAATATAAAAAGAAAGAGACACCATACGCAATCCATGTGTTCTACCTATAAACCTAAATACAAATAGCTACAAAAGTATACATATATATATATATATATATGTGTGTGTGTGTGTGTGTCTGGCTAGATGTCTTATTTCCCACCCGTGGTTAGATGAGGTAAATGAAGATCAAACCTGAATACAAACAGTTCAAACTTATTTTGTTGCACTAATAGTAAAGGATGCCATTTGTTGTGGTTCTGTGTTAAATCAGGAAATGTTGGTCTTACAAGGAATGTGGTAAAGTTTTTGTTGGTGGAGCATCTTGTGTTAACTGCTTAAACTAAAGTGGTAATTTTAACATTTGAAGAGCGAACATATAAAATCAAGTAACAGCAATATATATATATATATATATATACGTATGTGTGTGCGGTCTTATATATATATATATATATATATATATATATATATATATATATGCTGACCTTCGCGGTGTAATGGTTATCGGTGACCCTATTCAAATACATGTCTCTGTAGAGAGAGAGAGAAAGAGAGAGAGAGAGAGCGGGCGGGGAGAATCGATGGATAGATGCATGTAATAAATGTCAATTAGAACCGTACGTGAGGCTGACAAGTAAATTTGTGTTAAATGCACTTTAAGAAACCCACTCATCAAATTTTGTGTCCTCATGTCATTCTAAATTACGCTTTTATTTCTAATATATATATATATATATATATATATATAGAGAGAGAGAGAGAGAGAAACGGATCTATGGCCTAATCTTGCCCAACCTAGTATAGTTCGATTCTCACTGGCTGCACTATACTTCTGGTTTTGGCCTGCGACTAAAGTATATAATAACATTTAGGCAAAAAGAAACAGACAGAATGAGACACAATTATCTATAAGTTCAACCTTGTTAGTCACTTTTCATTTTTTTTTTTTTTGTTATCCTAGAAGCTGACCGAACATGTACTGAAGCCTAATACTGTTTTCCTTCATGAAAACAACAATTTTTGGTATTCACTTCTTTTCTACACCGACAGAAAAAGAGAAAAGAAAAAATTTTAAAAAATAAAAGAAAAACAATGTGAAAAGAAAGCAAGTCTGATATTTTGGGGCGTCTGGTTTTCTACTTACTTAGACAGGAGGCGCCTATCGAAATACACATCTGATTGTAGGTAAGAGAAGGAAGAGGAAACGGAAGAAACAGTCCTTCCTTACACACTCTTTTAAGCCTATCGAATGCCTTACGCCCTGTCTCATTCAATCACATGAAGGAATGATGTCCAAGTGGCATAGCAGCAAAAATAATAGAAAATGTAAGTCCAAAAGTCAAGAAAATAATGTTTTTGAAAGCGAAGTCTATTATGTATCTAGGTTAAGAAAGACGTGCTTTTTATCTTTGTGTTTAACCTTCGTGATTGTGATCTGAATGTTCTTGGCAGTGAGTTCACATTGTCAAATCGATAAGTCTATTTACCAACTCGTAGGGACAATGTATTCATCATCAAATCAGATATGGATATGTTTATATAAAAGTTGGTGACCGTAGTCGGGGGTGACCAGAAGGTTTCTTTTTCAATAGCTACTACACCGAGGTGTATTGGAGGGCGCTACTCCTTTCCATGAATTGCTCCACTTTACCCTTGATACGTACTTTATATTGCTGAATGTTAAGCAATTAGGTATCAAGTACCATTTTTAAAGTCTTTGGTATGACACGACCAGGGATTGTACCCAGGTCTCCCGGACCACTGGCGAAAACTTTACTCACTAGGCCAATGAGCCGGTGCTGTTTATATAAAAGTATATCTTAAAACTACTTGATTTGGTGACAAATAAATTTACTATAAAAGAACAAAAAACAATTATCTGATGTCTAATATATAATGAAAATGATTATGCGTAGAATTTCTTTATTTTAAAAATAATTACAAATAATTTTTTTGCCATCAAATTGTCTCCGTGGGAAGATATTGTTTGCTGCAATGAAAAGAGTGTTTGAAGTTTTAACTGACACTGCCTTCAGCCAGTTCACCACCATCGGTTTCATTTTCTTTACATTTCCCATCAACCATTGAACTGAGTTTTGATTTTCATGGAACAGAAAATATTCACATGGATTCAGATCAGGTTGTTATGAATTTTGTGGTACGGCAAATAATATTCATTTTTACAAAATTCCTATTCATTGAGAATGTGTCAAGAAAGTAGCGAGACTTTCTATTTCTCGTGACGTCACAATCAGCTGATCTATGCTGATTCATCATCTGATCATTCTTACACTCTAATGAAAATTCTCTTAATAATCTTAAACAAGTAGACACTTCATACTTAATTGCAATATCTATGCTTTTAAGAGTAACTCTATTATTGATGACCGTAGTCATTTTAAACAAATAAACACTTCATACTTAGTTGAAGTATCAATTTTTGTAATAGCAACTCTATTTTTGTAGCTCAAGGTCATTTTCAAAAAGGTAAACACTTTATACCTAATTTTAAGAATCACTGTCTTGTTAATCGCGTACATTGCACGATCGTATTTACATTTTTTGCGCATTTGCTTCATTAGTTTCTTTGTTTAATGGCATATCAACCTCTGTAGGTTATTTAATGTCAAATCCATTTTCCTATAAGAACAGCAGTGGTACCATTTAACTTATAGCTGGGAGGGTAAAGGGGTTCATACTTTTCCCTAGGGTATTTGTCCGAAAGTGAACGTAATAGAGCGACTGTAGTACGAACTCTCTTACTACGATTCCGCAGTCCATCGCTTTAACCATTACACCACGAGGACACCCCCTTGCTTCCATAGAGTCTGTACTTGTTTGAATGGTTTCAAGTATTCTTATCAATCATCAATAATTTGCAAGCAATTTGTGAATGACATTTTTGAGAAATAGTCAAGCGATGCTACTTATCAATCATCTCTCAAAAAGTTTCTATTTATATTTCAATACCCATATTAAAGTTTGATTTTTGCATTTTGTATATACTGCTTAATACTTATATGTAAATAAAATAAGAAAAGGATACGGTTTCAAGTAACTTATTATGATTCTAAGATTTTAAGTTTACATAATATTAATAATTATATTTGATAATAATCATTTGCTTTCACACCATGATATGACTTTATGTTTTCTTATACAATACTAATGATTTTAAAACTGGACAATTTAAATCATGAATGGGATCTTAACATGTCAACCCACTTTAAATATTCTCAGCCCTTCCGTTTATAAAGGACAAGAGGTCCAGCTCATAAATAAATATCGTTTTAAATTTTTTTTTTTTCCTCTTTTAAATACACCTTCATTCTTAAACTCAGTAAGAGTTATGTCAGGTTGATATTTATTAAAAGTGTATTATTCGTTGGGGTACACCATTTGCATATAGTTCATCCGATAATTCGTTATCGCAAACACAATCACCATTTCGACTGTGAGTAGAATAAGTTGACTCCATTCACCCCCAAAAAGTGTCTCCTGGGCATGACACTTAAGTGCATCTGATCATGAGGCTCAAGTGCCCGTGGTGTAATGGTTATCGTCGTAGGAAATGTTCACGGCGACATGAGTTCAAATCCTGGACGAGACTGATTGCATTTCACATAGCACTAATACCCTTGGGAAAGGTATGAATCCAATTATTCTCCCTCCAGCTATGGGTAAATAGTAGGGTAGACTAGGTTCTTCAGCCTTGTTGAGGCAACTAGTGTAGGAGAAGGACAACTCTGAATTCAAACCTGTTAAACTCCACTTAAAAATTGACCTTGTGTCATATCCTGCCCGAGCAGAGGAGTTGGTAAATAAGATGAGGCTCAAGTTTAAAAGATCTGGCGAGTATACCATATCTCTTCACTTTCATTACTCCCATGTCCCCTCTCAGCGGTAGTAGGAGTTTCTGTTTGAGCCCTATATCTGGGTAAAAGAGAATTGTTTGAAAATAGTTCGTATTTGATAGCACAATGTTTAAAAACAAAATTCTGAAGAAACGTCAACACTAAAAATATTCATCATCATCGTCATTATCAGGCAACGCTAACAGCACTGATTTCCCTGACTCTCTCTCTCTCTCTCTCTCTCTCTCTCTCTCTCCATCCGTACCTATTATCCATCACTTTCAGCAGGTCTTCCTAACTACATCTTGTATCTTCAAAGAACTGGTGAAAATAAGATCTTATTGGCATGTCCATGTATAGGGATCAACAGAATAATGTCACTTTAAGATGGGAACAAAGTGGCTAAACAGTTGCCGTTTTGTAAGGTATTGCTTCCAAGATTTCTCCAAAATAGCACAAAGTATTCTTCTGTAATTCCCATATATCTTTTGCATCTCTGCATTTTGTTAGAATGAACGTGATTCTATTACTTCTAGGCATAAAATATACGTAGACGAGTTGATGTTAGAATAAATTAACTAATAAACCAATCGCTTACAAACACGTGGTTTACCATCTCCACAGATGGAATTCCGGTAATCTAAGCGGGTTGCCAGTGAGATATATTCTAAAAATATCCCTTTGACACCGGCTTCCTTAAAAATTTCTTAGCTGGCACCAATGAGAAATCACATTACTTTTAGGTGGGGTTGTACTTAAAAGAGATCTCTTAACTTCAAAACTACTTCCTTTTGAAAGTAATATAAATGTATTGATTTCAGTAATTACTAACCTTTACTTAATAGGACTAAAGCGGAGGAAATAGGACAAGTTACGCTAGTTTTCCAAGTGTGCAGGGTTCGACGGTTTAAAAAATAAAATAAGTACCCTGATCCCTTATTTTACGGGAACTTCAAAGGTAAACTCTAACACAAATAAAGACATGTAATTCTCATCATATATCCCGTTGTAAAAGACGAAATCATATACGTATGCATCAGTCTTTACCCTCTCCCCCGTCTCTCTCTCTCTTTCTCTCTCTCTCTCTCTATATATATATATATATGTGTATGTATCAACATAGATCTTGTTGTAAATGACAAAAATATTTACTTAGGCATCTGATTTTAAACTCTCCGTTTCTACCTGTCTATCCGTCTCCCCCCTCTCTCTCTTTCTCTCTCTCTCTCTCTCTCTCTATATATATATATATATATATATATATATAAATATATTGAAAAGTCCTGGACAGTGACTTCGTAGTCAACAGTTTCGAAATTTAATCGTGTTATTACGTTCTCTTTCGTACTAATACCGTTGGGAAGGGCCAGAAACTCCGTTTCCTTCCCAAACAATTGGTTAATTACTACCGCTGGTGTTCGTCTAGAAGGATGGTTGTGGAATTAAATGACCCACAAAGGTTGATATGCGATAAAACAATGAAAGCAAACTTATATATGTATATAAATATATGTGCGAATGTGTGTGTGTGTGTCTAAAGATCTTTCACTATCTTTATTTTCAATACTACTCTCACACTATAAATTCTACATTGTAGTATTCCTCTTCCTTTTCCGTACTATGTAGAAGCCTCGGATCTTATAAGGGTTTTAAGAACACTGTTAGTGAATGAGGTGCCTGTATTTATAGCTTAGTGACAAACTAAATTAAACTTGGTAAATGGCAACTCTATTTCCTTGCAAAATATCTGTCTCGTGCAAACTGTTTCGTATTTCGACAGAAACCGAAATTCTCATTAATCTGTTGTGAGACATACATACGCTCAGTATGTTTATAAAATTATTTGATAAAATCATGTGTTGCTTCAATTATTTTGCACTTTCAGAACTTTTCTGCGTTATTTTGAACTCATTCCAGTAGAATATGCTGAATGGTATCAGATACTCTAGATTTCACTGTGCAGCAATTGTATTGATGAAAGAACTTATCTGATAAAAAAGAAACGAATGTATACTAGTAAGAATCATTCGAAAAATATCAATAATGATAATACTCAATCTTAAGATAATTCCCGGAAGTCTGTAGAGCCAAAAGGTAGTGATTAAAATATCACAATCTTGAGAATGTTAGCAAGAATAATACATGAAGTAAAAACAATGCTTCATACAACAACGACCAATCTTTATATTGTTATAAGTTTTGCTATTTACATATTTAACAAAACCAATACATCATAGCATATTTTGTACGAAAAAAGATATATATTCAAAATGTTCCTTGGGAATCAAGCATTTTACCGTCCTGTATGCAAATGAATGATAATTGTGTGGACTCTGCTTTCCAACATCTACTCGCGTTTTTAATTATCCAATTTCTTACCCTAACTTAGATAGCTCTTAGCTCTTTTTTCTGTTCCAATTGGTGGTTGAGGTATGGGTGTTAAAATCCAGCACATTCATGGTTGAACACTATGCAGCTATATCACGTCAGCAATTGTGCTGATCTTCTGAAAGAAAGTAGGTTTTAATAGGCTGAGGTTATTAACTGCATGTCCCCTGCTTTTTAATTCGGAGTTTATCTAGTTTACCAACCTTCTAACCTAGATTGCTCAGTTTATCCGTTTTTTTATTCATATCGCTCTGATTGTTGAGCAGTGAATATGCCGACTGTATCCTTTGTAGAGGGTAATACTACCCTACATAGGAGTATCGATGATTTGAATATAAACTGCATTCGGTGATGAGATTCAGTTCTGGTGCTCAGAGAAGTATGTAATCACCTCTTCATTAGCATCATTCTCATGTTCATTCTGATATAGTGTGATAGTATTGTCACGTGATATCCCGCGGAGACGATAGAAGTAAGATTAATACTATCCTCCCGTGTTTGAATTGACAGTATCAAACCGTCAAAAAAGTGACCGTTAAGAGAAGAATGTGGGTCACAGGGGATATTAACCGATGTTGGTACTTGGTGACCTTACTCAGGTCGTCGGACACCAAGAAGAGGGAGAGAGAAGCCAAATGATTGGCTGGGACCCCAAAACGGAAGTGGGGCTCCCCCCCTCAGCAGAAGTAAATAATAAGAAAATTAGTTTTTGAGCAGGGCTCGTGGCAGACAGACCCATGGCCATTTATTCCGGGTTGAAGACAAAAGAATACCTGAGACACGAGGGACCCCAGGTTCTTCAAGCCAGTGTAAAAAAATAGAATAAAGTCTATTAGCCCGTGAAAGAAGAAAGATTCTCCAGTGGAACACCATCGAAAAATAAGATAAGTAACTTTGGGGCCATTTTTCCTTTATACCCAAATTTTGTATACCACTCTCTCTCTCTCTCAATTTTAAGAAAAACAAAAGTCAAGAAAAGACATTTATATTCGTGGACTGTCTAATGATTATATGTTTTGACACTTTGATAGTGTATATAACTGTAGTAAAGGAATCATATATTTTTACGTTACCACGTGGTCTATGTTGTTCTTTGCCGTTCTACTACGAATTTGTTGTTGTCACATTTCCTTTTCAGCTTCTATTTGCCTTATGTTATCTTGCTTAGAATTGTCCAATTAATTCCTAAAATATCACACGGTAAACCGGAGTTGCCGACTACTATAATATAATATTATTACGACAAAAACCTATAGGTCCATATTCTTCCATTATCTAGGGGAAAGAAGTTTAGCGGCCTGGTGGGTGTGTGATAGTGTGAAATTTGGAACCCATTGCCAGCGGCGGTCAGTCTGGCCCTAAATTAATCCCTCACGTAATATGCCAGTTCTTATATGCGTGAGAGAAAAACTCTGAACGAGGACTTATTCTATAGGGGATCAAGTACCAACCTGCCCCGTCTTCACACGTGCGAAAATAAAGTCTCGTTTTGGGATTTTTAGTCAATTTGCCGTCACAGTATCCTTTAAGCTCATATTACTGGATCAAATAAATCCCTGTGAAAATTATTTGTAATAAATCGAAATACTTGATAATTTAACTGAGTGCAAATATTTGTTATAAGAATTGACACAAAAAGCTACAATTATTTGCGAATGTTTATTTGCCGTAGTTACTTGAAGTCGTTCAATGATTGCAAATTATTTGTGTAAGATAGTAATACTTGGTACAATATTATTGCGTAAAGAAATGATTATTATTAGATTGGAGTTGTTACTTTAAACTCAGTGACTCTGGATCGATTATTAGTATTAGATTGGAATATATGATATAATTGTGCATAAATTATCAGTACTAGTAGATTCTTCACCAATGGCCCAGAAGACCAAGTGGTTCAATCCAAGTCATACCAAAGACTCAAAGATGGTAATGGATGCCGCCTTGCTTAACACTCTGTGTTACAAGTACGGATCAAGGATAAAGAAGAGCAATCCTCGAAATGAGGTTGAGTCCTCCTACTACGGTGAAGTAGCTAAAGAAAAGGGAGCATTCGGGTGGCCTTCGACTACGGGTGCCAACAACTTTACATATAATTACTTGATATATAACTGTGTGTCAACAAATGATTTAAGAAAAATATATTTAAAAAATGCAATTGAATATTACTAATAGAGTTATGAGCAAAAACCGCTGAATGAATCAAATTTCAGCATTAAATAATAGATAAGCCAATGATATGCTGTTAAAGCATTTAACCAAACATTTTGCTCGCGGGGGTGACTTTGGGTAAAGAAATACACAGGACAGACCAAATATATCCACGAAGTATTAGAGACAACAGTTCATTGGAGACAGTTGACAATTGAAGTGAACTGACAACTTTTATTGTGGGGTTCTGGTCTGTGAGAGAGTAATGAATCTAGAAATGAATCAACAACATAACAACATTTTTAGACGTTGAACTTTTAATACATTAGTAGTTATTTTCTAGAATTCCTTGAAAGAAAGACTTGCACGTATGATGAGATATCATCAACATTATCATCATCGGATATTCCTGACACTCTCTCGCCACTTCTCCCTATCGTTCATCGCCTCTGGCTGGTCTTCAGGCTTACATCCCGTATCCTCACATTGCTGCTGTATGTATGTTCGAGCAGGTCATCCCGCTTTTGCATGGCCATATGCGGGGGTCCATAGGAGTAACATCACTTATGAGCTCGTCCTTGCTTCTCCAGCAGTGTCTGCATGTCTGGTTCATCTAGCTTGGATAGTTTTCGTGATGGGAGGAAAGTGGCCGTATAGTTGGTGTCTTGTGGGGTGTTGCTGCCAGGACTTTTCAGTATTGCTCGCAACGTTCTTGTGTAATTGCCGTCCAGCTTCTTCTCCAGCCGTTTAGTTAGCGTCCAA